>JAODTR010062024.1:0-16773 GCA_025399935.1 Amblyopsis rosae
CCGTTCAGAGATTTAATATTCTCTCTGATCCGTTTCTCTCTGATCCGTTTCCCCGTTAGTCTCTCAGTTTGCAGCGCAGTTCAGTCGTAGAAGCACTTCCGTGTCATCAAGATGTGTACATTATATGTGAGAAAGTAAATGCCGTAGGTAAATCAAAAAGGACCTCAGACTAAATGACGATTACTTACTTTCATGATCTGTTTGGGGATCTGTGAGACCCCATATATGAATGCGAATAATGTTATTTTTTATTGCTGTTATTTAGGGTATAGTTAATTTAAAATGATTTAACAGTCCTCAATAACAACACACACCATTTGCGCCTTCCTTACAAACATTAAATATAGATGCTGTTGCAATCACCTGAAATAACTTTTAGGCTTGATAGATCGCATTGCGTGTAGTAAATAAATGTATTTGCATGTTCCCCTCCCATTATTTTTCACATTAACATTGAAATGCCCCAAATTGCATATTCATTAAGGCAAATGTACCAAATGAACTGTAAGTACTATCTTTGCGCTTTTGAAAGACGGCATCCTCCGTGCACAGCGTTTGTAGGTCAGCTTACGTGTTATTTATTTGTGAGTTTGCACACGTTTGCACACGTTTTAACTTGCACAAACCTTTAGTAAATCTGGCCCATAAGGTAATATAATTAATTTAGTTCTAAAGCTTTATTACGTTGTGGTACATTTCACTGTATGCAGTGAAGTATTGTCAGCCTACATGTTACATGTTAAAATTCAAATTACCTTAATGTCTTCTCCAATATGAACCCAGTCCTTAGCAGTCATGTTTGATGAGTCCAGCAGAGGGCAGTATTCTAAGACAGTGTAAACAATACGTTTTCTGGGTTTGTGCGGCCTGGAAAGAAAACACTTTAATCAATGAGTTTCATATTATCATAAAACAATCTCACAAACACACAGTGACAAAACAGTTTAAATGGTCTCAATAATGGCAAGTTGATGGTTAAAAATATATATTAATGGTAATGTCATGGCAATGAGGAACTCCTAAATCCGACTGGGTATCACACTTCTCAGCCGCCCTGGTAAAGTCTACTCTAAGGTGCTGGAGAGGAGGGTTCGGCCGATTGACGAACCTCAGACTGAATAACAACAATGCGGATTCCGTCCTGGTCGTAAAACAACTGTCCAGCTATTTACTCTCGCAAGGGTCCTGGAGGGGGCCTGGGAGTATGCCCATCTGGTATACATGTGTTTTGTGGATCTGGAGAAGGCGTATGATCGTCCCTTGGGCGATACTGTGGGAGGTGCAGCGGAAGAATAGGGTGAGGGGGTCCCTTCTAAGGGCAATCCAATCCCTGTATGTCCAAAGCGAGAGCTGTCTACGGATTCTCTGTAGTATTTGAGGGTTGGCCTCCGCCAGGGCTGCGTCGTCACCAATCCTGTTTGTGATATGGACAGGATATCGAGGTGTAGTCAGGGTGTGGAGGGATTGCGGTTCGATGGGCTGGGGAACTCATCGCTGCTTTTTGCAGATGATGTGGTCTTGTTGGCATCATCGGCCCGTGACCTTCAGCACTCACTGGATCGGTTTGCAGCCGAGTGTAAAGGGGTAGAGATGACAATTAGCACCTCTAAATGGGAGGCCATGTTTCTCAGCAAACCGATGGAGTGCCTACTCCCGGTGGGATGAGTCCTTACCCTAAGTGAAGGAGTTCAAGTACCTCGGGGTCTTGTTTAGGAGTAAGGGGACATTAGAGCGGGAGATTGCCCTAAGAATTGGAGCAGCTGGAGCAGTACTGCACTCACTTTTGTGACGAAAAGAGAGCTGAGCCGGAAGGTGGGTCATGATGAGATCACGGGTACAAGCGACCAAAATGGGTTTTCTCAGGAGGGTGGCTGGCTTCTTCCTTAGAGATAGGGTGAGAAGCCAAGTCATCCGTGAGGAACTCGGAGTAGAGCCGCTGCTCCATTGCATGGAAAGGAGCCAGTTAAGGTGGTTCGGACATCTGGTTAGGATGCCCCCTGGGCGCCTCCCCAGGGAGGTGTTATAGGCACGTCCAGCTGGGCAAAGGCCTTGGGGAAGACCCTGGACTAGATGGAGAGATTAAATCTCCACACTGCCCTGGGAACGCCCTGAGATCCCTCAGTCAGAGCTGGTTAATGTGGCTTGGGAAAGGGAAGTTTGAGATCCTCTGCTTGAGCTGCTGCCCCCGCGACCCAACCACGGATACGCGGTTGAAGATGGATGGATGGCCTCACATGTATTTTCAACCTATAAGTGACATTTCCATCAGGCATCCTATAATCCTGTCAACAACTCTCTCAATGACAGAGAGTGCCCGGTTAAGCAGCTGTGAAAAGATTTTCTATTAAGTCTCCCTTTTTAAAGATGGCAGGACAGAGCAGCCCCCCACATTACCATAAGCATAAGACACCTGTGACTCATTGAAACAGCAGCGGGAATAGCAGGAGGCCGCCAATCCACCTGATTGAGGACCTACGTACACCCGTAGTGACTAATCTCTTAGCATTCAAATAAAGCTTTTCAGAAAATCTATAAAATAATTCTCCCCTTAGGAGCTAAATATCCAACATAGGTTACGCCTACACCATAGGTAACGCCTACACCCACTGGACTTTATACATGATTATCAGCCCATCTAAAAGTTGTACAAACATGATCATATTTGAATATTCATTTAGCAAGTCATGCTTAAAGGCAAACGCTGCCAGTGGTGTATAACATGGTTCTAAACCACCAGTAGGTGTTGGCCACAATTCTATTTCTTGAGTGTCAAGCCACACAAATGCATTGAATATCTGCTTTATGAGCTCCTTCGTATTTTGTAATTTTGCATCGAATGTCATTAAAAATGAGTCTTCCAGGCTGGACAAATAATGTTTGACTGAGTAGCCAGGAACCAAATAACAGCACGTAATTTCACTGAAGGCATATGAGCCTCATATAAAAAATGTATGAATGAATGAATATATCTACTATTGTTTACTCTACTTACTAAGCGCACCTTGAATTTATGTCGCCCTAGGAAAGACAAAAAATGCCGCTTTGGGAATATCAACAGTGTAAAATAGTCTAGTTTTTAGTCAATGAACCAGCCTAGTCAGCTATAAGATTACATTTAGTCAAATTCACCAAATATCTCCTCGCATTTACTAGCTTACTCTTTTATATGCGTGCTAACAAAATTATCCGGTAAACTACTTCTACAAAACCCTGGCTCCGTAAATACGAACATAATGTGGCGAACAATGCTTGAACAACAACAAAGCCACATGTGCCTTTGCGATACATTTCAAAGTGTGGAGGCAGCACGGCGGACTAAGGGATATTGTTTTGATTTGAGCTCAAGGTTAGCAAGTGTTCTCAAAAATGGCTGACCCTGCGGTACCAAATTATATAGATATAGGCCCCGATCACACAGAGATGCGTCGCTAGAAGTGCCTGGTATGCACTCTTCTCTTCGACGAGCATCAAAGTTTAAATATTCTCAATTTATCAGCGCAAGGCGCGGAGAGGCACTGCTCGTCAATATCACACTTGGCCCAGGCAGCTATTCTCTGTGTGATTGGGGCTTTATCAAAGCACGTTTGAAGCGGCCGCTGCTATTGCAACGCATCTCTGTGTGTGATCGAGGCCTTTTACGATGATCAGGAGCACACAGTCAATTGCCAAAATGCCGCCTCAAATTAAAGGCGCCCTTGGTGGCTACCTAATCTTGCCTAATGGGCGGAACCGGCCCTGGCCATGGGAGATAAACTATAAACACTTATGATATTCTATTTTAGTTATATCAGGAGAGTGAAAACAAATAGTATTTGGCAATTCTATCCTTTCTGTGCAATTCCTCAAATTGTCTAAGAAACCAGCAGCAAGGAGTTCCTGTTCCAAAACTAACATTTAAGACTTACAAGCAGTTTGATCTTTTCAAAGCATACAGGTCCAATAACAAAACATTAAATTGTGGTTTAAAGGCATACTTACGGCAAGACCAGGGTAGTTTCAGGGTGGTCGCAAAAATCATACAAGGACGTCTGCTGGGCATATTGTTCATCGTGCAGAATGGGTAGCTTGCGCAGGTACTTCACAAGGGCATTGGGTTCCGGGGAAAGCACTATGGGTATAATTACACAACTATTGTAAAATAATTGTTGGTGCAATTTTTTATTTTTCCAATAGGACTTCCCATTCCCTGTCCACACCCATGTCTTACAACAAACCCTAGTGGCAAACAGTATCCATACCTACTACTCTTACTTGTATTGAAGAGTAATGACGCTTACGTTAACAGTGTGGGTTTATAGAAAATGTCTTCTGAGACACAATAAAATAAGGCAGTTTTTCCTGTTTCTTATTTCAATGAAAGACGAGCTGTAGCAGCTGCAGAGATTACAAGCACTCTAACATTAGCCTTTACTGTAAATACCTACAATCAATGATTGTTCAATCAAAAACATACATAACAAGATTTAGAAAACAATAAGGTCAACTGTATTTTTAATTTGAAGTTGAAATGGGAGTTAGATTTAAATGTATATAGCAAATGTTATATCTATAGTTGTCAATATGTTTCTTCACTTCCTAATGAGTTGGTGAGATTAGGTTTGACAATGGTTTTAAGTAGGATGTGGCTTGGTTGGCTTGAAGTGAAAGTGTATAATCTATATACCATAACTGATTGTATTGCTGCAGGAGAAGTCAATGTCAAGCATATAAAAATGTGGATATCCTGTAACCTATACTCACTGCTTCTTTCATACCATTTTGAAAAGATGATTAAATTACAAATCTCAAGATAATTAAAAAAATAGTGCAAACACTAGCAACCTATATTGGGAGTTTGGAGGAGGACTGTGGTAATACATAGTCTACTGGTGTGAAACTGAAACAGATATTGCATTATGTAATAGTAAGTACTACTGAACTAACTTCCAATATGTCTGATGCTGCTTCCCCCAACCCCATTCCCAATACGCTTGTGAAAAATATATTCCTGAATAAGTAGCCTAATAAATAAACACCTGCAACAGTACACAAACAAGTCTGAGCTGAACCAATCGCGGCAAATATTTCCCAATATGCTTAGCAGAAAGAAGATCATTAATAGGCTACGGTGCAGAACTGGCTAACATTAACTTTGCAAATCAACTACAAGCAAATCACTAATGTTTGTATGCTTCCTTACATACTGTAGCATAGCTTTAGCGTATACCGTTATCGTGAAGTGTCATAGAAATGGTTCCGCCTGTGTTGATGACAAGAACTTGAGTCTCAGCGCACAGGATGGTGCTGGAGTCGCTGCCCTCAGACACACTTCGTCTTATGGATGATGAATCCACACTACTCGTCTTACTTCTTCCGCGAATTGCATTTGGTATCATAAAAACATCCCCAAAATGGAACTGGCGCAAATTTGTTAGAGACAAATCTCGAGCAAGAGATGTCAGATTATCTGAAACCGAGGAAAAACTTGAGCTAGGACTCGCCATGATTAACATCCACTTCACACTGCATGTAGACCTACTTTAACACTTAAATACTACTGTCGTCACCAGTCAGTTTCAAGTTTTTGCAGTTCCAGTTTCCAGGGAACTAAAATAAAGGTTAACAGACGGTCAATCAATTTTTTATGAGCCAATGTTCGACGTAATTTACACAACATACTCCCTTTTCTTTTCCCTCCCCCAGGCTCGTCGGAACGATTTTGACTTTGGGAGGGGGAGAGCGGGGGGGCGAAAATTGACACCGAGGTCAAGCCAGCCGTCGTGAGCCGCTCACTTTTTTAGAGTGCGCCTATATTGTAAACATTACCGTACTCGCAAAGATTGTCCCGAAAGATTCACAGAAGCACGTAGAAGCTAGATCGCAGCTCGCGTATGTTCTCATTCTCTAGCTCTCTCGCTCTCAGCAATAGACATACATACATACATACATACATACATACATACATACATACATACATGCATAAAATAAAGTATGGACTTGCTGAAGCTATTAACCTGTTCTTGTTTTGAGAAGTTTTTGGACCTTGCTATTGACCACCATGGTTTGACGTTGGAACGTTTAGTGTCACGTGATTGAATTTCAATTTTCAAATTGTTTTTCATCTGCGACGTTTTAAAGTAATAAAATAAGAAGTTCCTAAGAAATGAGACACACAGTTCTTAGGAAAATGTTAGGACATTGCATTTAATAACATTCTTAGGAACTACACATAGGCATAAGAGGCTCATCATTTTATACATCTGTTTGTTATTTGGGCAACATGGTCATTATTGAAAATTGAAAACCCATGTTTTGGCAAATATTGGCAATCATATCTCTTTGGCTTAATTTTAAAATATTATAATTTAGGCTATGTCTACTTATTGTTAACCCTTCTGTTGTTGCAGGTCAAATTACCAATTTGAGAGTTTAGCATCACTGAAATCATATGTAACATTATTCTTCCAACATGAACCTTAATCTATTCCTCTATATATGTGTAATGAAGCATGTAAATATAAAAAACATAAACGAGAAAAACGGGTGCCCATACGGCATTTGGTAAGGATGCCCCTGGGCGCCTCACTCCTAGGGAAGTTCCAGGCACGTACAGCCAGGAAGAGGACCCGGAGAAGACCCAGGACTATGGTGGAGAGATTATATCTCCACATTGGCCTGGGAACGCCTCGGGATCCCCCAGTCAGAGCTGGCTACTGTGGCTCGGGATAGAGAAGTTTGGGGTCACCTGCTGGCTTGGTAGCTAAAGTGAAAAAGTCTATTCTATAGTCTGCACTGTAAACTCTCTCACTCCCCGTTATCTATCTCTCCCACATAGCTGAACACAAATATTCATAAAGCATGTGTATACACACAAATACACAAATTTCTTATTGTATTGCAATGCATGGACACAGTTTCCTAAAGGTAACACTTTGCTGTCGGACACACTGTGACTCCCTCGTGGGAAACCTCTCTCATCCACAGGAAGACACATCACCTATCTAAAGAAAAAAACACACCTCTCAGTTTACATGCATAGGTATAATCCACAAACGTGTTTTTGAAATCCACAGTTTCAGAAGGCAGAGCTATAGCATATAGCCTACTGTTTGCCATGCTAGGCTACCGGTATCTGAGAAAGACCAAAACACAATCCTTCATTGTGTGTGTGTGTATGTGTGTGTGTGTGTGTGTGTGTGTGTGTGTGTGTGTGTGTGAGAGGGCGTTATGCTTCGGTTCCATACAGTATGATGGATATTTAAAATGTGTTACTGTGTTAAACATGTTTTTGTATGCAGTTTATGAGTACAAATGTTGTCCATGTTAAGTTGTTTGAGTTCTTGTTATTCATTCATGTAGGCCTAATATGATGTATTAAATATCAGTCAGTATAAAACATATTTTACTATTACCGGTGCAACTCCTATATCAAAAGGTTTGGGATAATGCTAATGAAAAAATATTATTTCCAATTTTCATTCACCTTGTAGGTCTACTATTGGAAACACTACAACAGCATATTAGGCAATATTCAGCAACACACCCAAAAAGTTGGGTCAGTTATGTTTATCAATCAAGCCTGTATCTAATGCATTGGTAAGATAGCCCATGCAGTTGCTCTAGAAACTGCAACATTCCTAGTTAAATGTGTGGGCACTGAAAACAACCATAAAGTTTAGCAGGTAGAATTACCCCCCTCATTTGTTCATCGTCATGGTGCACCACACTTTACCCCTTTACCATTATAGAGGATGGCTTTTGGACCTGAAGCTGGTGAAATGTTGCATACACAATCCTCTTTAACCTGGAGAACATGATTAGCATGGTGTAAATAGACCTAGAATTCACTTAGTGAATTGAGCAACGCTCCATGGGAAAGTGTTTCCTCCTACTTCAGTCATGCTCAAGCCATCAAGAGGAAAAGCACTAAAGCATCTTTCATCAGTGTCAGGTCCAAAAGCCAGCCTCTGTCATGATAACAGGGTATGTCAGTTTTGATGCCCTAGGTAACTTACACATCTGGGAGTGCACCATTTAGCAGAATATATGCATGCCATATAGACATATATGCTGCCATCCAGACGCATTAGGACATGTCTGTATTTGTAGGACAATGCAAATAGCATTTGCACTATATGCTAGAGTGAGAGTGCTATAGTTTAACCTGTCTGAAGTTCTGACCTTTTTCTGACTGATAGCAACAAACGCCAAGGCCCTGTACAATATGTGCACTTGAATGACTAAACAATGAAAGGGGGCAGGGGAGGAGAAGGGGGGGTTGGGGGTGCAATTCTAGTAGACTATAGTAATATAGTACAATAGAGTACAGGGTGAATGGAATTTAGAAATCTATCATTTTTGTTTTTTATGAGCATTTTCCATACTTTTTGGAATTGGGGTTGTAGTTTGAGGATGGATTGCAAAAAGTGGGTTTACTAACCATAATGATAATTAACATAATAACATACTTTCACAAACTTCTACTGCAGACAGCTCGATCTGACCAAATGTGAGCAAATGTATTAATAAGATACTAGATAACACGTTATAGGTTATGCTACTGTGTAGCTTACAAACAAACTAGGCGCAACCTTAAAATGTTAATACCAAATTATGTCATGACTCTTGATGTTGTTCCTGACCATAACAACTAGCTACTGTTAATATATTACAGTATGGCCTTAAAATTATCCGATTCAGAAATGTTTATTCTAATCTAAACATGTTTTCGATTAATTCACAGAATGACAGATTAACATATTTACCGCAAGGTGGCACTATTACCCTTGTCATTTCGTCAGTGAACTAATGCAAATACTATTTGGCTCTTCAAGATACAATTACATTAATCTGTAACAGTTATTACTATCTCAAACTGCCAAGTATAATTACGTTCAAAAACGAAGACAGAAGGCACATTCCACACGACTCTAACAAAAAACCTCTGCGAGGTCATTGTGACAAGACTGGACGGTGCACGTTGGCAGTGTCTTATTTTTAATGCAAATGTATGCTAAAATGTCCAAATATATCATTCTATTTTAATGAAATTAGTTTATCATCAGATGTCGACCTGACTGCATTCAACGCTCAAGTCTAGACAGTCCCGGTCTGTCCCAAGTCCCAACGAGCTGTTGCAGCTACCGTATACGACCACATGACATTAGGCAGACTGGGGAGAGGAAGTGGCGGTTGATGCAGCTCCACACCTTTCCGGTGAAGCTCTGCGATTCACTGGGTTGAAAGAAGAAAGCTGTGTACAATTATCTAGATAGTAAAGGTGAAATAAGAGGTAAATTGCCTACATTTATAATTATATAAATACTTTAAACAATAACCTATTTCTAATATACACATTTGTTGTTTTTGTACCACCGATTTGTTTGCAATGGCAGCTACCATCTAGTTAGCTTGCTAGGCTACAAGCTAACTAGCTGGCTATTTAATCTGCTAGCATTTAGCCGATTAGAGTATCTGACACTCCTTCCAAATCTTTTTACAGGGCGACAAGAAGTGGAATTCGTGTGGAAAAATGTATTACTGAAGGATATTCAAGTAGCCCACCAGCTTGACAGTTCCCCTTCTGTACATGTACTGGAATATCTGGTGAAAATTGCCTTTCTCCAGTTGTGCTGAAAAAAAAACCAGGGCGCTCCCGGCGAGAACTGCAGGACAGGAGCACCAAGACGAACTCAATAGTACCGCAGGCTTTAGGGCCCTGTGTAGGCTAGTACCTCACCACACGCCACTTCTCTGCAGTTTGAAATAACCGCAGCATCTCTTTTTTTAATGAAAGTATTTTTTTGTTTTAGCGCAATGAATGCTGTGCCAAATCTGCTTTGAAGCTCGTAGTGTATTCATGTAATGACAAACATGGTACTTTACTGAACTTATGCCTCATACAACCGTTGCACTATAGTCAAAATAATAGAAAACAGCTCGTACTATTGTTTATCTTGAGATGAATGACCATTTCAGACATTAAACGTATGCTTGCCGTCGGGTCATGCCCTTACAAGTACGCATATAATATATATTTTAACTGGCACGTTTAGGTGAAAAGCTTTTGTGTGGAAACGATATTCTTCTCGTAAGTGGTATTTATGCACAGTTAAAAATGGGGAAAATGCTATCAAAAATATTCGGCAACAAAGAGATGAGAATATTGATGCTGGGACTTGATGCTGCTGGCAAGACGACAATTCTATACAAACTGAAACTCGGACAGTCTGTGACCACAATCCCCACAGTCGGGTTTAACGTCGAGACCGTCACCTACAAAAATGTCAAGTTCAATGTATGGGATGTTGGAGGCCAGGATAAGATCCGTCCTTTGTGGCGACACTACTATACAGGTACCCAAGGGTTGATTTTCGTTGTGGATTGCGCGGACAGAGATCGCATCGATGAGGCAAGACAGGAACTTCATCGTATCATTAATGACCGGGAGATGAGAGATGCCATAATCTTGATATTCGCCAATAAGCAAGACCTTCCAGATGCAATGAAACCACATGAAATCCAAGAGAAGCTCGGATTGACCCGCATTAGAGATAGGAATTGGTATGTTCAGCCCTCGTGTGCGACTACAGGTGATGGACTATATGAGGGGCTGACGTGGCTAACCTCCAATTACAAATCTTAATGATTGAGTGATGACTGTTTTAGGTCATAACTATAATAGCTAAATTGCAACAAATAATCTCTGAAACGAGTATGGTAAAGAAAAGATTATCTTCCATTTATTTTTAATACCATGTTTACTCTATGATTAATTTATCTTACTGGGTTTGCAGGCTTAAAGTTTGCTTTTACTTTGTAGCAGGCCTATATTGTATTCATTATTTGGGGGCTTGCTTAATGAATTTGAAATTAATCAGTCCAAATATAAAAGCCACAGATCACCGCCTTTGCCTATTTTTTTTCTCCTGTTTTCTATATTTTTTTTGTAATGAAGCTCGAGTTTTTCCCTCTTCATTTTGGACTAAAGTTTCATGGTTCTTAGCGACCTGGGTTGTTGTTGGAAACTGATTTTTTTTTTTTTTTTTTTGTGGTGAGATTTTTAAATGTCCAGTAGCTTACATTGAGGGACATAACATTTGTGTTGATGCAGCACTGTAATGCAAAGTATTTCTTCTTAATGGTATTAACAACTAGGAGAGCCTTTATAATTGCTAGCATTTAATTGTAAACATTCTGGTCATAAGACGTGGAGAAATTACTTGACCTTGTCACGTATCCCCTGGATTCTTATTTGGACGATACTTCATTGACTGACCTTGTGTGTCATGTTAATACCTAATCATTCTGAATACTAGATAGGCCTAATATGCTTGTCAGGATGCATCTAAACTTATGAGTAACACCGATAGTTATGTAGTCAATTGATTCAGTTTTTCAAAGGAATGTCATTCAAATCTCATCTTTTTCAGTCCACTACCACAACAGTGTCTCAGAGTTGAGACACTATATGATAGCCTATATCTGTAGCATGAGTACAGAAGTACAGTAACCCTACAACAGAGTCCATCTGTTGTGCAGTCAGCGTGAACCACGTACCAGTGAGGTCTTAAACACCTTGTGGTGCAGCTCTTACTCCAATTTTGACTGGGGAAAATATGTATAGAACGATGTCATTGTAATGTCTTATTAAAAAAGTGATTTTAAATCTAGTCGCTTTTCTTTTTTCCCCTCTCTGCCATATTACAGTGTTTCGCCTAGTATGCAGGGATGTGTTTTCTCCTGCTTTATCAGGAAATCCTTATTTTTCAACCTTGAAGAAGCCACCCATGTGAATCGTGTACACTGGGTTCTGGCAGATTTTCTATATTGCCATTATCAAATTTGGTTGGTTTACAAATGCTCACTGTATTCTAAACATTTAGCCTAAGTGTAGCTTTCTGATTGTACTGTCATTATAGCCTATATCAGATATGATTTTTTACTCTAGCCTTGAGGCTTGAGAGGATTTCAGTAGGAAAATTAGATCAGAAAATGTGATATTGAAGGTGAACTAGGTTCAGTAGAGGGGGTATAATTGAGTGAGGGAGCTTATCAAAGCTCCCTTACTCAAACACACACATGTAGCCTATCTTATGAGTCCCTGGTGGTATTTTGTGTGCGCCGTGGATGCATGCACGTACTCCATACATTTTCCTGCTTTTTGATCCTTGGACATTCATGTCAGTATGGCAAAAAAGGCCCCTTTTGTGTGTGCTTGTACATTTTACATTTTTTTAAACAAAATGCTACTCATCTTTAAATTAATATAGGTCAACCCTCAGGGAGGCTCTGGTTATATTTGGCACCATTAACAGTGAATATTTGGGGAGTGGTGTAACAAAACAGGAAGTGAAACTGTTGGTCTTTTTTTGGAACAATGACAGCCATGTGACATGTTTGCATGTGTTTGGGAGGGTTATACATATACAAGCCTACAGTGCAGAACTTTTAAAACCTGCTTAAGAAAAATCTGACTTGGTTCTGTTCAGTTCACTACTCTTATGTTGCTAACCATTAGTTTTTTTGTATATGGTCCATTTGCATTGATGTCTGTTAAAATGGTTAAACTGAAGACTAGTGTAAATTACTAATCTAAATATTTGTATTAAAGGTTAGGTTTTTACTGAAGCTCGACAGTTCCGTTGACGGACACGTAAGCATAAAAAAAAGATGCAAGATATAATTGTCTTAGTAAACAAGGTTACAAAGTCATTCAACCTACAGTATGTCACAGCATGGTGAATGTATCCTTTGTGCACAGTATATTAAAATAACAAATGCTGTTTGCATTAGAATAGGCAAACATTGTGTTTTTAGGTCAGACTTCAGTGAGGAGGTGTTGTCTTTAGTCATCATATGTCCATTCTACAGACATTTGGCTATATGATCATGTTGTCATCCACTGTTTGCAAAGAGAGTGGATGCTAGGATAGCTGCTGCAGATCCCCGAGGATGCTCTAGTAGCATACTACAGAGGATTCTGTCAGACAGGTCAGGTGACAGACACGTGATACAAGGATCAAAGAAGATACAAAGCAACTTTGTAAAACCTGGATAAATCACAGTGAGTGTTTGTTATGCAATACCTGAGCTATACCACTGGTGTTGTGAACAACATGTGCTTTCATTAAAGACTTAATCAGCAGTCTCCATTAGACACTGGAGATAGTTTTATTGGCCTTAATGGCCACCATGGTTCCCTCCACTTCATTACAACCATATGATCCTCACAGGCTTCATGAGCGACACAAGTGCCCCAGGGTGAGGACAGGGCCTGAAAGCTAAGTTATGACCAATCCTCTGCTAAAACGAGGCTAGCCGTTCTGTTAGCTCCGTCTGGGGTTGGTTGGAATTCCTGAGACTTTCTGAGTCCACAGGCTTGGAATAATTTTACATAATGGACAACATTTGCCTTTCTCCACATATCACATTTATCTCATCTACTGACATTTCATGGTAGTCTTACTTATTTCTTAGCGCTTTCAGCCAGACTTGGCGATGGCATTGCTACTATTGCTGTAAGTTATGTAACTACAGGTTCCTGGAGCTTTAGCATTGACCACTTGGTTTATAAGCACACCACAAAATGAGACTGTGAGGATATTGAAATCTTGACTGTGGAGTCATAAGCCACAATGCTGCTGGGCAGTTTGTGTATGACAGCTCACACACACTTCTGGTTTTCCGAATAATGTGTATGACACATTGAATACCATGTATATTGGGGCAGTTCCTATGGTAACAGCTTAAAGTCACTAAAAGTTGAAACTTGCAAATGAAGTCTTTGCCTGCCACAATATTATGCTTGGCTTCTTATGCTATTTAAACTGCACAGGAATGCCCACAATGAGTATTGTTGACATGCCTATAGACATAGCCTACATTATATACACCAAGGTTTGAGGTTCTTATTTGTCATTACACTTGGAGCTATGTAATTCAGTTTTGCATATAGGCCAATGCTAGCCGAACAGTTGGGCTGTGGCTAAGCTAACACACCCATTGTAATCTCTGTAAAATTATGTCATATGTGCATACATACACATATAGTGTTAGTAGGAAATACTATATTTGCCAAATGGTAGGAACCTACTGTAAAACCACATTTCACAAAGCTCCGTTCATAGACTGCTTATCCTCGACGACAATAAAACATCTATTAGTTTCAATAGAATGAGAATCTGGTAATCACTTAGCTAGCATTCTCTAATATTGCACTGTTAACTAACACAAACTAAGCTTCTTCCGGATGTGGTTGAAGGTTAGCTTTAGGTTTCCTGCTGGGGTTGAGTGTCTTGAATGCAGTGTGCAAACCTTCAGCTCGTCAACATTCATAGACCTACACTAATGCACTCTTTTTTTAGTTGTGCCGTGTGAGTGGTTAAAACATTTTAGACCCTTGTCCCACAGTTTATAGAAAGATGTAGTAGTGAAATAGAAATAACAAATGTGATGGTGAGACATGGAAGTTAGGTTAATTCTAGGCATTAGCCCAGTAACATTCCATTCATATCTGCAGCCCAAGGTTACTTACTATGGTAAATTCTGAAGGAAAATACAGTTCTTAGCTGCACAAATACTTTCAACAATCATACCCTCTCTCAACCCAATTTTAACAAGAATTTAGAATAGATAACCTTCTTCTGAAAATATGCTATTTCCATGAATGTTCTATTACTACCAAAGTTGGTGATTTCTCCTCATGGTTACTCATAGGAATTAAAGTATGCTTAGCAGAGCTGTGTGTGAGTGTGAACAAAGAAAAAGACAATTTATTGTATATTTTTTTTACATGGTTTATAATGCGGTGTTTATCCAGCTGTAAGAGACAAGATTTAGACAGAGGAGCTGGTGCGGTGGGTTGGCTACTGCTTGGACTCTAAAATGTAATGTTCTTCAAAAGCCAAATACTAATTTGTCATTGTAAAGCTGTTAGAATGGGCTTTCAACCTCTGTAACTTAGACACATGCCATGTTTTCTAGTAGTCATATTTATCTGGGGTTTAGTAATGCATAGTGCACAGAGGATTGACCTTTCCCAGCTCTTTTTCTTTATTCGTGCACCAAAATATATGCAGCTAACACATGGCAATACTCATGACCATGAAATATAATGTTGCTGTCAAGGGGGGGGGGGGTACAGGTGCTAAAACACCTTTTATTCACCAGCCAATTTTACTTTTGGCCTTGGGGTCAGAGACTGATATCCACAGAAGTGACAGAATGATGGCTATTCAGGCAACGCCTCCTCAGGGAGGGACATCTTGGGAAGAGCTACTTTCCGCTATAGGCTACTGAAGTGTTCCATGACTGTCTGACTCCATCTGCATGTCTGACAAGATCTCGCAATAATTACACAGGAGTCAGGGCACAGTGTCAGCTTGCTGACAACGGGCGAGGAATTGTGGGTGTAAATCAGGCACTGGCGCTCAAATACAATCCAGACTCGAATTTACAGAGAAGTAATGACTCAGGGAAATGCTGCACACACATACTACAATACACACTGAAGAGAAGGACATAGGTCTGGGGCATTCCAGCAAGATTAGTAATGTCACACATTGGCCCATCGCTTGACTATTTTTAATCAGCCCAGTTTGATGTCTATTCTTGAGCCACTTGATAGTTGGTGAGAAAAATAGCATTTCTTTTCTGGAACAGTGTCTCTTTTGGCTCTTGGCAGTGTGGAGATGATAACACAAAGGCTGCTCTGTGTCACTTGGCCATGATGCAGCAAGCCACACTGGCTCGGTTGGTTCTGACCTTCCTATGTGTTAGCGCATTTCAAACCTGAATGAGGTAAATATGTGAAATATGTCATTTACTGTGTTTCATACAGGAGTTATAATGAAAGCAAATTAAACCAAAAATTGATGCAGTAATACCAGTATGTCACATGTTCAAACTAAGGAGTACTATTAATTACAAATACATGGCACAGCTAAAAATGTTTTCCCATATTTTTTGAATGTTGTGGCTCATAAAGCAAGTTTATCATACAGGTGAGAAAATGTTTACTAGTAGCACCATCTGTTGGATGGAAATGGCCCTATTCTGTCTTGGTGCAAAGCAGCATGAGCTCACATGTTCATTAGTGATTGTTTATGCATGTCAAATATCTAACAACGCAAAGCACAAGTGTAATGCGTACCTGAGCACAAATTACGCTACAGCTCCTCGGTGGGTCGTCCTCATTTAGAGCTAGATTCCCCTGTAGGATTAGCCTAATTAGGACCACACATTTTAATAATTGTATTATTATTTACGATGGAGAAAGCACATTTGAGAACTAACTATAGGATTGCATACTACAGGGCAATTCTAGTCCACAAATCCTCTGGGCTTGTCACATGTATACAGTAAATCTACCAAATCTACCAGTTAATTGTGCTTAATATATCTCCTGGCCAGGGCCAAAGAAGAAATGAGTAGGGAGCTCTAATTATTCTTCATGTTGTCCAGTTCGATCAAGACAACGATAAATGTGCAGAGGAGAAACACCGGGAGTAATTATCTCAAATGATCTGTTGCTATAATACTTAACAAATGGCAATTCATCTTAATGTGAATTTGATAGCTCTCTCCCTTGGCATTCATATAATCAGCTCTCAAATGACTTTGAGTGCAACAGTTTAAACATTATTCTCTCACCACAAATAGTGCAGGAATTACAGACTTCCTGTTAAAATAAATATCTGAATATGTCAAGGAAATGCCATCCATCCATCCATCCATCTTCTCCCGCTTATCCGGAGTCGGGTCGCGGGGGCAGCAGCTTCAGCAAGGGACCCC
>JAODTR010062035.1:0-16773 GCA_025399935.1 Amblyopsis rosae
TTTAAGCAGGTGCGATTGGCTCAGTAAAACGGTATATTTATGAACAGTCAGAAGACAGAAGCACCTGAAGAAACTGCAGAATATCCATGTATAATCCAAGTTGCGTCACAATGGTTAGGTCAGAGTATCTTTCAGCTAGTAAAAATTTAATACAGAAGCTGCAGTAAGCAGTCAGACTCAAACGCCAAGTGCCTATCGTGACACTTTTTGTTTTTATAGTCCAGGACCGGCATGACGTCTCCACGCTAGAGTTAACTCCACCCAGAAAATCGCCGGACAGACAGAAATAAATATAAGGAATATTTTGCGATTCAAATGGATATATTTTTAATATTGTTTTAACTGATTTTAAACACATTCATAAGACATTTGCAAAAGTCTATTTTGTGGGATTGTGCCAACACAACACACTAAATCTAAGGTCCAATAAGGCTGTGCGATGATACATTGAGTTTGAGATTAAGTGTACCGTACATCCTCTTTCCATTAGGTATTTCCATTAAGACAAACACAAATTATTACAGCACTTTCATGCATGCATTGTTTTTTTTGTAAGTGTGTGTATGCATGCGCGCATGTTTACCCGGAGTCTTTCGGTCTCTTGTCCTCATTGTAAATTACTACTTAATCCCTATCCAACCCGGTTACATAAACACACTGAGCAGAGAAGCACATCTCACTGGAGCAACAGCAGCCGCAGTAGCAGAACTGGCCTCTGATAGACACGAATCGCTACACAAGGCTCACACACGACGAGTGACGATGAGTGAAGGTCACAGAACCGTGTGCTTCTGTCGTCAGACAGGCAACCTGAGACCATTAATGTCTACTAGATTTGGTGGATTAGTGTTTTGGAGTCTCTAATAAGAAGGCAATGAACTCTGGTGTATGTGATTTAGTGAGAACGGGTCTCGTGTTGCCCTTGACAACACGAGGGGTCGGTCAGTGTCAGGACTGGAGGTGACATGTATCTAAAGGCGCACATTCCTCTAAATTAAAAACCAGTTAAAACCACACCATATATCAGAAAGAAAATGTTCCAGATAAAATTTCAACAAAACATAATCTGTTTATTCCAGAACCTTTGAGTGTAATAAATACATGAGTACTTGTTCAACGCAGTATTTTGATACGCATAACACACAATTCGTCCCACTTTTGTTCCTCTAGGTGAAAGCACTGAAGACACTTCCTGTTGAGAGATCCAGTCCTGCATGCATATTGGTCCTTTTAGGTTGCAAATGTCACGAACATGAGCGTGTTCATGTGTGTGATAGGCTTTGGTAGTCTCTCCCTCCCCCCCTTCCCCATCTCCCCAATAGTCCTATTGCAGCCTCCTGGCTGTGTCTGTGGTTCGGCAACTCACAAACGCATCGGCAAATCAGCAATCACCAAAACCAGTTCCATCTAAACTGAGGCTTTTGCTAGCCAAACAAAAAACATAATATTTAGTTTTATTTTTTTTTCTTATTTTTTTTTTAAATAATCAAACAGTAAACATCTTGTGTGTCGATGTAGAAGCTGTGTGGAACATACAGCATGAACAGTAAACGTTAGTGTGAGCGACACCTGTGTCAAACATTGTGTTAAGACTCATGGAATATGTTTAAATACGTGAGAAATGTCTCTTGTTCGTATGCAAGAACGTGCGCTGCATTCTTTGCTAGCCTGCTGGGGGTCTGTGTGCACGGTGGGTGGTGGGTCGTCCCTCTAGACACACACACAGTGCTAGCCAGTCACTGGGCCAGCGCTAGTTGAGTGAGGGGGAGCGGTCGGTGGTCCACAGCAGCTCGATGTAGGGCCACTTGGTCTGCAGGCAGCGCTTGACGGGCGTGTCGTCAGTGCGAACCATGGGGTCCTCGAAGCCCAACACCAGAGACGTCCCCTCCACGTACTCCACCTGTCCTCCCCCCCACATACATACACAAATAAAGGTCAGCTTGTGCAGTTAGCTTAGGGTGACCACATTTTCAAACCCCCCAAACCAGTATCCTTACATTTTGTACCGCAACAATTATTTCAGCACACATAGTGGCTGTACATTTCAACACATTGTTAACCAGGCGCTGTTAATCGATGGTTGGGCTCAATATTTCTATGCGCATGTGTGTACTTTGCCAACAAAACAACAACAGCAACAATGTAGCTCAACTAGAAGTAGGCTAACAAGCAGGGTTGATTCATAGTTGGTAAGGCTACAATGTCGCAACAGCCTTGACAACGACAGACCAATTGGCGTTGAAATCAGGCACCGCTTGTTATTGTATTCACTGTTGTGTGTTTGTGTGCCCTTACCTTTATCTTGCATTAAATGCGTTTCTTTGCTAAGCAGTTGCACGCGTAAGTAAGAACCACTCGTAAGTAGAACCATTACAGTAATTCAATTTTAATTGTGGTGAAAATCAGGACAATTTGGAGGTGAATGTCAAAAACCGGGACATTTTAGTGTTTGAGAGCAATCTTGAAATCGGGAGTAGGGACAAACCCGGGCAAACCGGGACGTCTGGTCACCTTAAGTTAGCTAGGCCTTAGCTAAGTTTTATAGTCGTTACAACATGAGCCCCTTCGTTAGAACATATTTAGAAGGCTTAATTACATCAGTCGCACACTTCATCATCAAAGAGCAAGAGGTGAAACAATGTGGGAAGCAAATACACACACACACACACACGCACAAACACACACACACACACACAAACACGCACACACCCACCCACAGACACTGATGTCAGCAGGTCTGGTCTTCTCATCTGAAGCCAAGCAGAAGAAAAGCCATCGCAAGTGTGTTTTGGTTCAGGGCATGTATACCTGTGTTGCCATGCCTACCGTACATTTACAGGTGACCTCATGGAAAATAGGGTGCCAGTGTACGAGACAAAGCAAGTGATATTCCTGAGTTCCGGTTGGTACGGCAACACCCCCTCAGTCCTCCATCCAACCAAGCCCTCCTTAACAGAGCTCAGCTGAGCCATCCGTCACAGGCGGGCTTGTTGACGGCCGCGTGGGTCCACCAACTGGCTGGAGAAGAGCGAGGCTAAGCCGGGGCTTTTTGTATGGATGGGTGGGCAGGCTATTAGGCATGGCAGGGCTACCGTTTACCCAGGACGCCGCTTTCATATGGCGGCGCGCTTGTGTGAGAGAATGTGTGTGTGTCTGTGTGTGTGTGTGAGCGCGCGTGTGGGGGCTTACCCTCTCGTTGTGGTTGGACTGCTTAAGTCCATTGTAGTGGTAGACAGGAAATGAGTCCGGGATTCCTGAGTCCTACAACACAGGCAGGAAACATGTGAGTTGCTGCTCCAGTGGGCCCGGCAGAGACGGAGGTAAAGACTCATAGATGGAGACGTTCTTCCCCAGCCCTTCGGTCAAACCGACATGCTGCGGCCCGCAACCAAAACCCATAACATTAATCTCCATGTATGTGTGTGTGTGTGTGTGTGCGCGTGCGCTAATGCACCTACTTCCCAAATTCGTTAAAAAAATCTCAATGGTGACAGTGGGCCAAAGCACTTCCCATGTCTCAATGCTAATAGCGCCTATGAACAGCGTGTCCATTTCCATACGTATATAACATCCCTGTGAAACTCAAACCCTTAGTCCAATCCCACGTGTGTCTAAAGTGCGTGTGTGCGTGTGTGTGTGTGTGTGTGCGCACGCGCACGTGTGGGTTTGAGTCCAGCTGGATAATGGCTGAATAATATCTCTGTGGTGGAGCAGCGCTCCTCTGTCGAGTCCCCAGGTCCCTGATCACTTTAACACAGTTCGCTCTCTGGCTGTTGCTCTCTGCTCTCAGTTTGTTTCTATGGCGGTGTACCCTACCAGATTCTGAGCCTCCCGTCAGCTCAACGCACGCGCACACACACACACACACACACACACAGGCACGTTTCATATGAGACACCACAGGAATGGTTTTCTGGCAGAGAAACCTTTGGCTTTTATTAAGAAGGGGTCTCTGCGTGTGCTTGTGTGTGACAGTGGTGTCGGTGAGGGTTTGTACATTTGCCTGAGTATACATGCCTGCTTCAATGACCATATCAACCCTATATAAGAAGAACAGTATTTAATACAGTTTGTGCGCGCGCGCACACACGCACACGCACACACACACACACACCTCTACCTGGTCAGGGAAGAACTCCTGCAGGAAAGGACCCAGCAGAATGATCTCCAAACTCTCTGGGTCGAGCTTGCTCTTCATTAGGCTGACACTGAGACAGGCGGGACGGACGGATGGACAAAAACGCACACAGACACGCGCACACACACACAAATTAGTGGTCAATGACAGCTGGGAAGGAATAGCTGCCAAGAAGAGGGTAAAGCACTGAAGACAAGGGAGAGAGCTGTCCTCTCTGGGTATGAACACACCGTGTTCTGGCAGTGGGATGGTGTGTATCAAAACCAAATATGGCCGAATTCACAGTCACTTCATCACTCAATGATGCACGCGCGTGTGTGTGTGTGTGTGTGTGTGTGTGTGTGTGTGTGTGTGTGTGTGTACGTGAGAGTTGAGTTGGACGTTTTCAAGAATACTGCAATGCTACTAAATATACCTCTTTCCAGACATTCCTGTGTGTTGGAGCAGTGTTGTTATTATTATCCCACAGTGATAAAACGGCTGGTCCGATTGGCCTTTTAAGGCAATAAGCAGAGAAGACAGTTTTGATATCAAGACATGGAACAGCCACACCTATCACCTGACCTATCCACGCGTATTGTACACTGGGGAGCGCATAGTTTGCTCTTAATTTAATACCAATCTGCTGGGATTCTGCATGATACAGTGAAGTATATCCTTGTTTCCTTGAGACACACTTGATTCATGTTTGTAGTGGAACAACGAGCTGACTTGTGTTTTTTTTTTTTACTTCTTTATGAATCTATAATATTTTTTGTGTTTTCATGAGACATTAAAGCTGTCAGGCAGTTTAAGGTTTAAAGCTCTGTGAAGCAGGAGACAAATGACAAAGCAAACCGAAGCGTCAGCTGTGTATATGTTCTCCCTAGACGACTGGACAGATTCGGACGTGATTCGGGAGCAGGAACACATTTGTCTCCAAGCCAGTAACGTGTGAACCTAACAGCCTTTGAGGGCGATGTCAAGAGACACAATTCTGGAGCATAGTGAATTAGAGAATAGCTTTGTAGACAAATTGATGGTACCCAGAGATCATTTAGAAAAGGGACAGAAAACAGGCTAATTCCTTAACTGTCATCGCCGCCATGGAGCGAAACCAATTTGGAGGTGAAAAACTCCCTTTATCTTCACCTTCAGACTCCATTTCGCTGTAAATAGAGTAGCTCAGGCGTGCATCTCTGGTTTCTAAAATTACTTTACATATGGGGTGTTTGCCTTCAGAAAAACCCAATGAATCAGATCATTGTTTTATCTCTGTTTTGCATTTTAAAATTTCAGCACAATATAGATTTTATTTTTCCCTGAGGTAAACAGATTTTTTCCAAGGAATTGTTGAGCCTCTAAATTTGTTATACCAAAATATTTATATATTTTCCCATTACCAAAAGTGGAGTGAAGCCTATTACAGAAGCTGTGCAGACTGCATGGGCAGTGTCTCTCCTCTTCCAAAGGTGGGTGTTGTGTTGTGATGCATCGGCCATCTGGGGGTCTGCAGAGCACATCGGAGGTCCGGTTACTGGGCGGCTCGCAGCTGTAAACGTGGCCCGCCGTTTGAAGCGGCTCTTTAAAGCATTTCCTCCCCCTCTCTCTCTCTCTCTCTCTCTCTCTCTCTCTCTCTCCCCCCCCTCTGTCTTTATTCCTACGGTTAATGGTCTCGCTTCACCTCGCACTGGTCTTTCCCCGCTTTCTTCCTGTGCTTTTATGGCAGCCTCCCTCTGGCCTTGCTTTATAGCGGGCCGCCAGTGAAACATGAGCTTGGGGCTACTGACCCGGCCTGGCCGTGACTTGGTGCTTAGAACCTCTACAGGTGTCACTCTCTCTCTCACACACACACACAGCAAGGCAACAGGCTTTGAGTGCGTGATCACTTACTAGTCAGGCTCTGAGACGAGGTCAAGGGCCTTCATCACGTCCTCCAACAGAGACTCTGGGATGAAACCATTATCTGGGAGAGAGAGAGAGAGAGAGAGAGAGAGAGAGAGAGAGAGAGAGAGAGAGAGAGAGAGAGAGAGAGAGAGAGAGAGAGATGGTTTGACTTGGTTGACCCGGGCTAATTGTAAAAAGATCTGGCAGGAGACACCAACATGAAATCTTGCAGACGCATTCACCTCCAGTACACACACACACACACACACACACACACCCCTACTGCAGACACAATTGGAGAGTGAACACTCACGAGTGTGTATTCATTCTCATATGCACACGCACACACTCCTTGTACTGTCCACTCTCTGACCTACATTCCACTGCTCTACCTGACAGGACCGTCTATAAACACTAGCACATGGGTGGGGGGGGGGCTTTCTGCATAGCGTAACTGCCTCATGTAAACACTAGCACATGCATGCATGTGGCCCCTCGTGCGGGCGAGCCTCGACGCAACGCCTCGACGCAACGCGCCAAGTAATCTCATTGTCCTACTTTGTACGCCCGTCACTGTGGTGACGGAGGGCTTGACGTGGCGAGCGGTGGACGCCGGATGCCGAATGTCTAGGCGTGTTTGTGTGTGCTGTGCCTGACGCCCTTCCTCCTTTACGGGGAGCTGAGCTGACATGCGACAGATTGCAGATTGACTCTACATGCGACAGACAGATTTACAGCTGCCCCTCACGTCCACGGCTGGCTACAGCATGTGTGCGTGTATATATCATACAGCGTGTGACTCATGTTTATCAACGTGGTTTCATGTCTTCGTATACAATATGAGTGCGCAATGGGAACATGTGGTACGCAGAACGGCAAGCGAAGCAGCTTTCTGCCCAAGGGGAGGGGACAGCCGAGGAGTGGCGCGGGGGGGGGGGGGGGTCAAAGTGTAGGGCCGCCGTCGGCGCGGCTGGGTTGTGCCGCGGCCAGCCGCTCGCCATTCTAGTGGGAACACGCATGTTTACATATTTGTTGTCAAGGCAACCAGCGCAGGCAAGCGTCAGCTGCGAGGAATAAGCGCGCCGGAACAACAGAAATGCACGCACGCACGTACAAACACACACACACACACACACACACACACACACTGTTCTTATAAACCATGAGAGTGATGAGGAATGCTGTTTACTGTGACAGAATACAGCACACTTCGTTTCACATTGCTATTCTGTACCGTGTGTGTGTTTGTGTATTGTGATTGTAGCGATGGTCTCGGTTGAATTGCAACATACTGCATGTTGCACTCCAAGCCAAGTCAAGCATAAATGCACATAAGTCACTAATTCATTTAGTCACTTATGTACGTCCCTCGAAATGGTCCGCCTCGCTCCCATTCTTCAGGGTTCCCCACTAAGTAGAATGCCCTGACGCTTTCCTGACTTTCACTGACTAAACATCCACGTTTCCGTGACCTGTACTGAACAGAAACTGTACAAACACAGGCAACCTGAAGAAATATCTGTGTAAAAGGAAGCATGACAACGACAAACAAGCTCAATAATTATGTGATGTTATTTCTCATCGGTCTGAGTCTGGGATCCCCCAGGACATTTTGAGCATGAAAAACGTAATTTCCTGTATTCTGGTAAATTGTTACACATCAGTTTGTGCCTTTACTGCATTCATTTATGTGGAAATGTATTTATTTATGATCATCAGGTGACAAAACATACTGTAATGCAGTAAGGCTATCAGACATTCTGTATTGCTTTCAAATTCTCCTATAGATTCACAATTTTCATGTAATAATATCCAAAGAAAAACATGCTTTACTCTTCTGTCCTATTTTGTGTCTTTTGTTTGTGGATGTAACCTTCCCCCAAACACTTATTCACATTAGCGTGCACATACACTGTAACTTCCCTTATATCCCGCGACTTGACCCACAAAATTATACAATTCCCTGACTCTCCATGTCTGTAACAGATTTTCAAAAATTCCACGATATTCCAGAAATTCCACGACCAGCGGGAACCCTGTTTCTCTTTAGCCTCTCCAAGTTAAATGAACACTCTTAAGTGGTTCATTTACATAACATTACTTATCTGTCTAACCGAGCCGCGGTCTGTGTCCTCTCCCTCCCCTCTCCCCTGGTCACCTCCTCCGAGCCAGAGGCAAGAAGAGAGGAGGAATGGGCCGCGTTGACTCAGCTGGGAGAGGATCTCACCAACCGTAACAACATCAACAGAGAGGAGGAGATCAGTGCCAAGAGGGCGTAGGAGGTTGCACAGGCACCTGCTCCGCCGTGAAGGAGAGAGATGAAAATGAAAACTAAAACAACATGGCTGTTGTGTTGTCCTTTCTCAATGTGCGTGTGAGTGTGTGTGTGTGTGTGCGTGCGTGTGCGTGCATGCGTGTGCGTGCATGTGTGTGCGTCCGCCCGGCTAAAGCATTCTCCCTCCGTACGTTCAGATGCGCAGGAATGCAGAGCTAATGGAACACTGAAAGCCGCTGGCATGAGCATTTCAGACTGCAGTGCTGTTTCACCTTCTGGATCGAAGGACTGGAAGACTCTCCTGGCCTGTTCCGATGGAGACTCGGGGCCCACTAGCGACATCTCCTACAGGGAGTGAGAGCGGGAGACGGAGGAAACATTAGCAGATGTGCTTACGTCTTTAGTTAGTATTACTGAACTAGTTCCATGCTTTGTTTCTGAAAATTACAGATGCCAAGGAGCCTTTCAATACATATTGAAGTGAACCAAAACAAATAGTTTACCCCTAGAGATTTGATAGGTGACAATACAATGGAGATGTACAATATTGTTAAGGGTTAAAAAAAAGATGGAGCATGCTGGAGGAGAGACCAAGCGGTACAGGAGTCGTCGTATCAGATTATGGGCAAACGAGGGCTCGTCAGAGCTGAAACATTAGAATGGCGCTGATTGAGCACACCAGGGAACAGACCCATCTGGAAGCATGCAGATCTCCTGGCTGTGTAGCTCCTCAGACGTCAATCATGATTCATACTACCGCAGCAGCAGCCAGCGCTGACTTACTGCGTGTTTAGTGACGCCACAACGCAACACCCATGTTAAGGGACACAACATGCATACATGTCTGTATGGTACTGTAGGCCTCTGGTGCACACATTGTGTCTGTGTGTAATACGAGGGGCCGGTGTAATCATGGGGGTCCGCTGGGTTATTAACTGATGTACTGATAAAGCCAGACGAGTTTGTTTTTACTCTACACACACAATCAGGAAATCTAGTGTTACAGATTTACAGTAAACACACACACACACACACACACACGGCCCCCGACCAATAAGAAGCACCGCGACTGTGTGAGCCACAGTACTAGGTCAATATTCCCGTAATCCGAGACTGATCCTCTAACCCTCTGCCATACATCGGTCGCACTCCGCATCCAGGTACAGTAAGTGAGAGAAGAGTCTATTTTTGTCTATTTTAAACACACCACAGAGCTGTGTACGTGATGGGAGCCTGCTTGCAAGTCTTAGAAAACACGCTGGACTTTAAACAGAAAACAAGTGGCCGCTCATCTGCCAAAGCTGCTCGATATTGAAGCTACACTCTCAGATCTGCGTGGTCTGTTAGGGCTGCACTGCGCACACACACACTGCACCGCCCGGGGATCCATCCTGGCACAGCAGAGGGAGAAAGTGAAAGAGTGATGGTTTAAGGGGAACACGTTTAGGGAAAAGACAAGGCCCAGCCGCTGACTCTTTAGACACAGAGACATGTACATATTGCCATGCGCGCGTGTGCACACACGCAAGTCTTTTCTGTCACGTATCTGGGGAGAAACCCGGCTGTGGTTATGCTAATCTTGCAAGGCTTCATAAATCAGACAGTAGATTTGCTATTAGCTTGACGCGTGCTGCGTGTTTCACTTACAGGGGCTAGTGCGAGGGTCAGCCCGCTGTCTCCAGAGGAGAAGCCTGTTGACAGCGGCAGCTGTAGCAATGCAAATTAAATAATACAGCGTGTCTCCCCCCTTCCCGCCCCTCCCCCAACCATTTTTATGTCCCAAAAAGCAGTAGCTTGGGGCTGCTCTTGTACATGCATATGTATAAATGCATTGGGGGGGGGGGGGCTCAATTGAATAATAGAAAAGACCAAGCAAGCTATAGGAATGGAGCGGATACAACAGCTTAGTACAGTCGACGGGCTCAAATGCTTTCTGTGTAAAGCACACAGGTCCATAATACATTGCCATGTGCCTGGAGACAATACTAATGGCCGGTCATCTACGCTAACAACCCCCTTAAATCCAACATACTGTATTATTATGACCAGAAACACGGTGACTCACACGTGAACCTCTGTACAGTCTCGTATAAAACAAAACAACTGTGTCATGTCTGCTCTCTTTATGTGTGTGTGTGTGCGCGTAAGATGACAGGTCTCCTCAGCGGTCTTTGATCTGTGTTTTAGTTTAGGCCTGAGGAAGATACTGCTGAGCTGCAAAACATGTGATGGCGCTAACCATCTCTACAGGGAAGGTGTGTGTTTCTGTGTGTGTGTGCAAAATGTTTTTGCCCGTCGTACTATTCAAGTGTGTGTGTGTCCGTGAGAATCTGTGTATTTATTAGGCCAGTTCCCTGCCGCTTTTTATTTGCTTATACTGGAGTATATGTCTGCATTCTCTAAATGTACACAGAGACAAGGACGCACACTTGTGCACAAACAAACATAATTGCGTTGTGCGAGCCTGTATCTGGGAGTCAGTGTGTCTTATGAAACCAAGACGAAACATTCTAATCCCATCCCACTAAATCCTGGCTCTCTTCCACGCTTGATCCCCTATATAGAGAAATACGCTCCCCTTAACAGAATAGTTTGAGCATTCACACACACTGTCCTACAAACTAAAGAGAGAACAGTAGAGTAAAGCTGAACATTTGCTGAGGGCGCAAACAGAACACATATGCTGAATTCTGTAAGAATCCAAAGAACAGCACGTAAAGCACGTGAGTGAGTTTTTAATGTGGCTTCAGACTGGTTATGGCAATAGACACATCCAGACTAGTCAGATGATCTAAGGCAGAGTCATGTAGAAGCGTCAACTCTGTTCATTCCAATAATCGTGGATCATCAAAACCGTTTCCGGAAGTCTACCTTATAAATTATATTGTAACTGTAAATCAATGCATTTATTTACTACTAATTGCCGTTACTGTACGTATCTGTGTTTATTGGTTTAAATTGCCCACCAAGCACTTCTTGGATTGTTTTGCGTTCCCATGCACCATGTGACCGTTGAACATTTTCAACTTTCATTGGCGTGACTCTCTTCTACATAGCTCTGCTCCGAGGTAAAAACAAAGCCCATACCTTTTTCTTTTCAGCCTATTGTCTAACCTACAACCTGTCTACATGCAGTATCCGTCCATCTCTCTTGTCCAGCTACAAGGACAACCGCCCTCGCCCCCTCCAAGGTCCTTGAGTTCTAAGTGTTTTTGTCCAAGGCCACCCCCCCTCCTTCTTTGTCCTTTTCTTTACCTCCCGTCTTCTCTGATACACGGGTAGAGCTCCTTGGGCCTGGGTGCGCAGGGGAGGGGGGCAATGTTTCCATCCCCAGCCGGCCCTCCAAAGGACCACTGTTTAGCGCCGAGAGGCTCCGAGTGTCCGGAGAGTGCGTCTACTGCAAGGGTATCGCTTTACCGGACGACAAAGCAGAGGTCTGGGCCGCTGTCTCTTACCTTGTTCCTAGCAAGCACCGGCAACCTGGTAACATGACAGCCTGGGAGCAGAGTGAGTGTGTGTGTGTGTGTAATGGAGGGGGTGGATGGAGGGCTTTTACATGCGTGCTACATGTGTTACAATGTGTGTGCTTGAAACACACACACACACAAGTTGACACGTCCAAGAAAAACACACAAACTGGCCTGGCTACATGTGAAGTGCACAGTGTAGCTGAGCCTATGATATACGGTACGTGAGTGTGTGTGTGTGTGTGGGAGATTCAGGTGTGACACCGTACAACGGAGCAGTGATTAATGAAGCTGTCACGGATGAGAATGGGTGAGACAGACCAGAGAACAAGACAGACACCCAAGCAGCTTTCAAGAGACCTGTGCTAGGCCACGTAAATGGAGAGCAACACACACACACACCCTTTTATCCTGCTACAATGGCTCTGTTCTGTTCTGTCAACTATTATTAATGACTGTCTATAGAGTGTCAGACTCAGACTCTCTCACACACACACACACACACACACACGGATAAAAGGAGAACATCCTTAGAAGACGAGTTTAGCAAGACCAAACAGCAGGCGCACAAAGATACATCCAGTGTGTGTGTGTGTGTGTGTGTGTGTGTGTGTGTGTGTGTGCACATCAGCGGACAGAAGCTGGAATCTTAAGGGACTCAGAGCGCCAGATAGGCGGCTCTTCCTCCCAGTAAATCACACACACACACACACACAGACACAGAAGGCAGAGAAGAGGCCTGTGAACCTCATCACTCAGAGAGACCGGAGCAACAAAATGTCCCATGAGGAGGGCAGAAGCCCCACCACCCCCCACAACCTAACCACTTCTGCTCTTAGCTCTCCTCAAAGTGCATCCCCTTCCCTCAGTCTGTCTGCCTGCCTTTCTGTCTGTCTGTCCCCTGCTCACCCTGTATGTCTGTCTGTCTGCCTGCTCACCCCTGTCTACGTGTCTGTCTGTCTGCCTGTCCCCTGCTCACTCTGTCTGTATCTATGTCTGTCTGTCTGTCTGTCCCCCTGCTCACCCTGTCTGTCTGTCTGTCTGTCTATCTGTCTGTCTGTCCCCTGCTCACCCTGTCTGTCTGTATCTATGTCTGTCCCCTGCTCACCTCTGTCTGTCTGTCTGTCTGTCTGTCCCCCTGCTCACCTCTGTCTGTCTGTATCTATGCCAGTCTGTCTGTCCCTGCTGTTGTGTCTCATCAGCTACAGTAGCATCCAAAGTATCCCCATACACACACATACACAAATAGAGCTTTCTCTCACATAAATGCACCTTAATAAAATGGGATAGTGGTAAAAGAGGAGGGGGAGAAGCCTTTTGTGTAAATAGATTAGATATAAAATGTTTGTTTTTAAACACTAATGCTATTAGGTTGATGGCCTGAGAGCCACTATCACACACCAACACACACACACACACGCGGCGACACATCAAACGGGGGGACGGGGATCGGGTTCTCTGGTCTTTTTTTGTTGAGGTGGATCAATATCGCAACTAAAAGCTACCTAAGCAGGTAGCATTCATGCTGTTGGCACAAAGCCTGGGAACTGTTGGGGCACCAGGCCCGGGCCCTGCACACAGATCACGCCTCACACCGGACACGGCTCACACGGGACAGGGCCGAGCGGAAAGACAAGCATGGCAGGAGTGCACGAGGATGCTTAACCCATTCATGCCCACTCCACAAACCAAGGGCATAGGTTTGCTGTGGTGTCAGCTGTGTGCGTACTCAGGCGGGACAAACGGAACCAGATGGTAAGTCGGGGATCGCATTCCCTACAGGAAGCCGTCCACCTGAGGGCACTTGGCGCGCATGTAGCATGCACGTAATGCACGCAGACACACATTAACACTAATCAGTATCAGGTTCCCAGCTCTGTGGAATGTGTGCGCGCACGCAGATACATATGCATGTGTCACTGGTGTCACGGAAGATGAACTTTGGGTCATCAACAAGCCAACATCTGATCTTCCCAGCTGTGCATGTAACGGAGCGTTTAATCAATGCAGAGCCGTAGGGCGTGGTGTTGTGATGGAGATGATTGCCTGGGATTCGCCCCCAACGGCAGAAAGAATTGGTTCCCTGCGACCGAAGCCGCCGGCTATCAGCGCACAACTTGTGGCAATATATTAAATTACCTCATATAGATTATATATATAGACATTTCTCTCTCGTCGTTTAGATACATTTCTTTCTCGTGGTTTCTCTCAAGAAACAACAGTGCCAGCTGTCAAACTATACCTCTTGCTCCAAAGTGGTCTTAGATGCTATTAGCAAACTGATGCTAAAAGCTAATGAGATTGAGCAGACGAAGGCCAGCACACAGGTGTCAACAGACCACAGGTTATGTACTGTACGCAATCATAGTTTGAGGCAGATGAAAAAGAAGCCAAAGTTTAACCCAATATTGAATTTAACAATTTACAGCACGTCTTTACAAATCAAGGCTTTTGGCTGGCCACAGAAAGAACACTGAAAGGGGTTGTTTGTTTGTTTGAGTAAGAGCCAGAAAAATACAAAAATAGGGACTGAAGCAGACAGAGAGTGCAAGAGAGAGAGGGAGAGAGAGAGAGAGAGAGAGAGAGAGAGAGAGAGAGAGAGAGAGAGCGAAAAATAGAGAGAGAATCATTAGTACTGGTTACATGATTCTTGGCTCATGGTAAATCGGTAAAAAGCCAAGAAAGAGCATAGGCTGGCCATATATGACCAAACTACTTCTCTTGTTCCATTCTGTCTTCAATCCCCAGACCAGTGATATCTGACCTGTACTGTATTACAACTGTTTAAACACATTCCTGATTATGCCTTTTCAAACCTGCTGAGGAAAGAATATTACATTACATGAAGTCTGTGTGCGAGTGTGTGTGCGTGCGTGCATGCGTGCGTGTCTGCGCACGTGTAAGCGTGCGGTGTGCGTTCTCCTAAGGATGGATGCATTGAACTTACCTTGGCAAAAAACACTGAAAGATGAGTTTCGCTGCCAAGGATCCAAATAGGGAACTTCGGAGACTTCAGGAATGCCCCAACCTGGAATAAACGCACGCACACACACACACACACAACAAAAAGCTCACCATCAATCAGAACATGTTTATTTTAGCTTAACCAAAAGCATTTGATCAAGACACACTGCCAGAGAGAACGAACCCACTTTGACCCAAACAAGCCCCTATGTATTAATAAAGTGTGTATGATAACAGTGTCTAGTTACGCTCCTTATTCACACACAGTGAACTGTTGTAATGAGTCACTTCTCTAATTAACTGTATGACATCCAGGAAGAATCCAGTATCTATGCAAGCACAATATATTACACTGTACAATAATATAAACATTTCTCTCTCTCTCTCTCTCCATCTATCTCTCTCTCTCCCTTTCTCTCTCTCTCACATAATACTTTCCATACTCCGCTTCATCATTAATTTAGGCAACCGTCTATTTACCATTAAGTTAGAACTGTGCTTATTTTAGCAACCAATAGTGTCCAGTTTCAGACACGTATATTTTACACATGCATACACACATACAGTGCATCCAAAGGCTACATATACATGTTCATGAATACCTTGCAGTAGCGCAGTGATTCCATGAGGGTGAGGAAGCCGACACACGCCTGCTTATGGATGCCATGCAATTCTGAAACAAAGCGTTTCATTATGAAATCCAAAACAATTATGAAAGCTTAAATGAAAATGTTTTTGTACAGAGCTCTGCTTTTTTATCCCCCCCCTCTCTCTCTCTCTCTCTCCATAATACATGAAATCAGCGCCATCTGCTGGATGGGGTTGAATACACAATCTGAGCCTACTCACTGAATGGTATCTGCACGTACGTGTGTGTATGTGCTATCAACATACAGCTATGGTTGTCGTGTGAGTGAGTGAGTGAGTGAGTGAGTGAGTGAGTGAGTGAGTGATGACCTAGTAGAATCCTTACTCATGCCAGAGCACTCCCTGTCTCCATCCCAGACATTTGACACAGCGTGGCCAGTCACAAGCAGGTTAACCAGGCTCTGACTGTGAGAGACAGACCAGAAAAGACAGAGAGAGAGAATTAATTATTCCCTCTCGTCTGTGGGATGAATTATCTACAGCAGTGGTACTCAACCTTTTTTGTCTCATCTATCCTTGAGCCGTTTTGCCAAGCCAATAGTACCCCCATGCTCTCGATGTGTGTTTATGACTCTCCTAACTGTGTTCTATTAAACTAGTATTACACAACTTTTTAATTAAATGAAACTAATGTATTATTAATTGACATGTCATCGTTTCGACGGGACACCGTTGTTTGATAATGCAACTGTCTTGAGTGCGACGGCTGTCAATCATAGTTTCAGCCACAAACTATCGCTGCAGGGAGAATAAAATATTTGACGATAGAATGTGGCTGTTTTGACTTAAACACAAGTAGTGACACAGAGTAAAACGCCTCCAGTGCTTTGCTTGACACAGTTGTTGCCTTAGTCTGACTTATACAATAATAATAGTCCTCAGTTATACCAAGGCTTCCTGAGTGTCTGGTGCTCTGGTGCCGCTGTGGATGGGCTGGCTTCATTGAATTGTTGGCCAGGACCTCTGCGCGAAGATAACACTGCGGTGGCTAATAGGACGTACAGTACATGTAAATTCATTTGTAACCCCCAGTTTTTCCACGTACCCCTTACAAGCTGCCCAAGTACCCCTAGGGGTATGCGTACCCCTGGTTTGGCAGCACTGATCTACAGTGCATCTGTTTGAGTCAAGTCTGTCAGCAGAGATGAGGTGAGGGCTGGCGGTACCATACCTGCCGTGACCATGCACCGGATCAATCAGAGGTTCTGTTGTGTCCTGGATTTCATTCTTAATATTCTCGATACCCTGCAAAAAACAGAAACATGCTGTTATTTATTTAGCATATATGTTGAAAGGAAATCCGAACAGTGTGCTGTAGTGCAGTAACAACAATAATACAGAAAAAGAAAACAACTGTCCAATACAAACCCCATTTGAACAAGGCAATAAATGTATTTATGTATTATAACATGAAT
>JAODTR010062076.1:0-16765 GCA_025399935.1 Amblyopsis rosae
GTGATTGTTGATTAGATAATTGCATTAATGAGAAATTGAACAGGTGTTCCTAATAATCCTTTAGGTGAGTGTATGTCTTGCATACACATCCATATAATATGGTTTTAATAGTCCCATATAAACTTTGAAATAACTTGAATAAGTGTGCTTATAAATGTATTGTTTGAGATAATTTACTTTCCAATAGCATGACATACCTGAAGTTGCAATACTCATATGTTATGAACGCTGCTGTTGACAATCATTCTATTCTGAACTCACCAATTATAGCTGCTATCTTTTGTTTTAATACATATCTCAAATCATCTCCAATTTAAATCATTCATTTTTCACAGATGGCCCCCTTAATTGCTATTATGTTATTCAGTGTATCTTCACAGTATTTTAAAAACAAACACGCAAATCTCTGTCCAAAAAAGTAATTATGCATGTACAATCAAATCTTTTTTTTTCTTTGATAAGATAATACATATCACATTAAAACACATTACAGTAAACCTTTTGCTGGATGTTTTTTTTGTGCATGTATATTGTATCTATTTTTACCATTGCCTATCAGTGCTGGCTTACAGTCAGGCTGCATTTAGCCCAGACTGCCGTGCCGCTGTTTAAGCCTGGACGCTGAGCACAAAGATAAAAGTTAGCAGCTGTTAAACTAACACACAGTACATCACATTTATGTTCTGTGCTCCTCTTTGCTCCACATAGCGCTTCACTTTTATATATTTAGTTGATGTAGAGGATATATTATTATATACTGTGTACAAGCAGGACTATTCAATTCCAGTCCTGGAGGGCCACTGCCCTGCATGTTGTTTTAATGAATGGGTCGTTAGAAGCCTGATGGCCCATTCATTAGAATCAGGTGAGCTGGAGCAGAGACATTTAAACATGCAGGACAGTGGCCCTCAAGGACTGGAATTGAATAACCCTGGTGTACAGTGTTGCCCAGTCCTGGAGGGCCACTGTCCCGCATGTAGTTTTAATGAAGCCTGATGACCCATTCATTTTAATCAGGTGTGATGGAGGAAGGAGACCTCTAAAACATGGACATCTACAAAAATTTAGATGACCATGTTTTAGATGTCATGATTAGATGTCTCCTTGCTCTGCTACAAAAATGTAGATGTCAGAAAATATACATGAACATAAATACAACCTGTGCTATAAATATATAAATGTATATATATAAATATATAAATGTGTATATATATATATATATATATATATATATACATCTCTATCTATATATATATACATTGTCAATTTTTTTATTGGATTCATTAGCGGCCTACCTTTATACATGGCACTATAGACCGCCCTACACAATATTGTTGTGTAGGGCAACTAAATATTTGATACCGTATGTGATAGGGGGTCTCTGTGCCGTGTTTCTATAAGCCAAGAAAAGACCTCTGATTTACAGCATAATTTAGCAACAAAATCACTATTATATTTAATCTGGTTCAGTTTGATATGTAGAATTCTTGCCATATCATATGAAATGCCATATTATTTTTATATTAAAATAATTCCACGTTCTTTCAATTCTTCCCACCTGAGAATGCCTCTGTCCTCTACATTCCTAAAACATTGCTCTCTGCCAACTGTATCCTCTAACCCCTCCTCTTCTTCCCCTCTTTTCCCTTCTCTTCTCATCTTCCCTTCAGTCTTTCCATCCGATTTGGGGATGGAAGGTATGTCGTGTAATTTCCCCTCTGATGTTGATCACTGGCAGGTGAATGTGTGTTCTGAGGCCTCTGTGAGAATGTTTCCATCTCTGCCTCTTATGTGGAGCTCCAGGAATTCTTCTGAGAAGAACACAACAGTCACCAGTTAACATTTTCAGAACATTTTCAGGTCTAACATTATAATAACACTGTTTAAGTATAGACATACTGTATCAGCAAATAGAAGTCACCACGAACATATACACATAAATGTCAGGGTTACATTCAGGGCAAGATTACTTACCAGGCACAAGTGCCCTGGTGCCCTTTATCTTTTGGGGGACCCTTGGCTGTCTGTACTGTATACATGGGCCAGAACAAGACATGGCTGAGCCCTAGGTTTTCACTTTTGAGCCCTATACTTGGCAGCAAATACCCTAGTGGGTTTATCCGGCCACAGTCACACACACACACACACACACACACACACACACATATACACATCTTGACCTGAGATCTGGCTAGTAGACCTATCAAATTATGTAACTGTTGACTAGGAAACTAAAGTTTAAGTGCCTTGCTCTTAAACACCTGAAAGGAAGTTGTCAAGAAACAAATAGGATGCTGCTGCTTGGATTGGATATATTTTGGTTATACTGCTGAAATTCATGTTGGAGTCATGATTCTTTTTATTTTATTAAATGTAAAACGTTACTAATGTACAAACTCGTGCAGAGTTTGTTTTAAATATTTTTTTAATTATATGTAATTTAGGGCAGAAATCTCAGTCCTATAAACACACATTGCGAAGGTTAGAATAGTGTGTGGTGTTGTGTAGAAACACTGCAAATTAATAAATGTGTCATTGAAATGTACTTGGTTAAATTACCATCTTTTCATGTTATTTCATGTAACTTAGATATGACACAAACAAAGTATTCCGTTGAATTTATCTATTTGCGGCATTTTACATAAATCATGTTCTACATATCCTATATATATTTCCTTGTCACGTTGTGAATGAAATCCCTACATTTATGGACTTACTATGTATCTTTTAGGAGTTTCTTAGGAGTTTAAGAGTTTCTCTCCATGATCACATACAATATATATATTTCAATATGAACTGTATACGTGTATGTCTGTGTCAGGTTTAATCGAAGGCTGACCTGATAGCTCACTGTATAATAATTCCTAAATGGCAGGTATTTATTGACATACAGTAGGTCTGACTTACTCCTTACCAGTTGAGGAAATCTCACCCCAAACTCTCTGAAATTCTATTCACAAACATCCTGACAAAAAGACATCTGGGAGAGACTGAACCACAGCCCCAGTGATTTACGCCAATTAGATAATCCCAAAACGACAAATTCTGGGTCAAGCGCCCGTCTGCCCGCCTACGCTGTCTGTCAGCCTCAGGTGAGCGGGATATAGTGTTGGCAAGTAGCTGCTTAGTGTCTTTCCCCCCTTCAACCCCCCTGCTGCCTGTAATCACAGACGGCTATATAATGGAGGTCGTGACTCGTCTACATCTAGACATCCCTCGCGCTCATACACACACACACTTCAGGGGTATTTTATAGAGCGACGGCTAGACAGAGACCAGACCCTGGAAATGAGGTCCCTTTTGAAGCTCATTGTGTTGCTGTACTGCGTCCAGAGAGGAGAGAGTCGATGGCTGAGCACACTGCTTGGTAAGTTAAGGCTTTGCGGTTGCGACCTATGACCTTTTGTCTAAAATATGATTTGTTGGTTTAGTTGTCATCAAACGCGTATTCTGATGTAGAAGTTAATGGCTGGTTCATGGTCAGGACATGTAGAATGTCTAAGTGAGACTGTCTTTATTACAGACCAGAGAGGAGAAGCAGCACCTCTACACAAAGACAAGACAGGCAGAGAGCTCACAGAGGATGACCATTACAAAGAAGGTTCTGGATTTAGACCTTCTCAGGCCCCCGGCCCCGTACAGAGTCGCCCCCGCCGCTCCTCTCCTGAATGTGGCCTGCGGTCCATCCTGCTGCAGGTTCGAGACCTGGGCCTGGGCTACGACTCGGACGAGACCGTTCTGTTCAAGTACTGCAGTGGGGTGTGCCCACGGCTCCCTTCCAACCACGACTTGACCATCAACAAGCTGCTGCTCAGTGGGACCCTGGCCCGCCCTGGGCACGGAGGGCCATGTTGCAGGCCCACGCACCACGAGGACATGGCCTTTCTGGATAACGCCCATCGCTGGCACAAGGTGGAGAAGCTCTCGGCCGCAGGCTGCAGCTGCGTGGGCTGAATGAAGATGCGATCGCTCAGTGTCTAAGAGGCGCCGGGGTCAGACAGAACTCTTTCCACTTGGTCCTTCAGTGTTAGAATGTTAACAGAACTACAGTAAGATATACATGTTCATTTATATACGATGGCACATACATTTGGCTGGTTGCAAACTAACTTTTCTACTTAGTTTATCTCTATAATGATAATGTATGTTGACACTTTTTTACCTATTTAATTGAAGGTATCGTGTACTGTCAAGCTAATTACCTTGTATTTGGCTACATTACATTTTAAATTATATTAAAAACAAGTTTGTAAAAGTGTGGTTTAGAAAGGGTAGAGCTGAACCGACAAAAATGACTTGATTTTGTAAATATTTGTATTGATAAATGTATTTAATTATTTAAAAGAAATGTTGGAGCAATGTTCTGATTGATGAGTAGTTTTGGACATCCATTGCTGTGTACCATCACAGAAGATGAGTATGTACAACTATATAGAAGCTCTCTAAAGTCCAACAAGAATTCAAATGTATTTATGTAATATAAATTATTTATTTATTTGACAGCATTCAAATGTGACTTTTTTTATTTATTTTGTGATATGTAATGGTTTTATGTACATTTCCCAATAAAGACCACCATGAACATAAACATTGTTAGAAATCAACTTAATGTACGTATAAAATGTGAAACAACATATGGTACAACTTATGCCCATAGTACATTTAACCCCATAAGACATTAAGTGGCTAAGCTTATGTAATTAATGGTCATATACACATACACAGATTTCTACAAGCACAGTACACTCTTGTCATGCTTTTGAAGATATCCAAACAGTCTATATGTACATCTTCCATATTTTAGTTAGCATTTTTGCTAGCCTGTAACTGCTCAGTGACCCTAACAGCACCACCTGTTACTATTAAAAGCCATGTCTGCTATGTTGCTTCTTCCTCAACTTCCTCTGGCTCCGCCCCCCACACCTGGACCTGACCCTCCATGGCGGTCAGAAGACAGGTTTCAGCAGGATGGAATGACAAGGACTGTACCACAGCCTTCCCTACTGGCAACTTCAATGACAAGGACCCCTTGAAGTAACAAAGTGAAACATGTATATTGACTGATTGATCAAACAACATATAGTACAATATAATGAAAAACACAATGACATAATGTATATGTTCAAAGGAATAGCAACAAAACACTTCATTAGGTCATTATATAGATTTGACTTGCTACCTCCACTAGGTCCCAGCAGTAGACATGGCCATCCTCTGAGCAGCTCAAGACATGGGTGTCTTTACTGGACAGGCAGCAGTCCAGCTTATAGCCCTTCATCTTGTGCCCTGTGTACCTGGGTGAAGCAAACCGTCCACACATTAGAAACAATGCTCAACGATACCCACCTGTATGGGCGTAATGGGCCTTTAAGATAGACCTGCAGACTTAGTAACTTACTCTCCAAGCATCTCTCCTGTACTCTTGTCCAGCAGTCTGACTGTGGAATCCAGGCTGGATGACAGCGTGCACTGGCCATCTTGACTGAAGCACACACACGTTATAGGGCCTTGAATGCACACACGCGCGCGCGCGCGCTCACACACACACACACACACACACACACACAGTCTGCATCTTTGGCTTTCCAGTCAGATCAACAAAACAACAATGTTCTCACAATGATCATGAATACACGTGAGTAGTTACTAACTGTTGACAAAGTCTGCATGCAGCTGTCCCATTCTGATGTCATAGCGCCTCACTCTGCCATCCACTGAACTGAAATAAATAGATTGGACAGAGACATTTGAGTATAGTTATAGTATATATCTGAATCATCTTGTTTGATGCTGACACTGAATATTATGTATAGAATGCAAACATGATGTATTCACACCTATGTTTTCCTTCATTTTAAGCTAATATCAAACACGGGATCTCTGCTGTGAACACTAAAACACTAAGCAAACACTAAAACACTAAGCATATCACTAAAGTAGACTGAGAAATATGGGGGAAAAACATAGATACAGCATTCATGTATTTCCCCAATATGACTGCTGACTGCCCATTTCAAGTGTGAGTAAAATAATAACTTACCAATTGACTTTCTGCTGTATAAATAACAGAGGGAATGGTTGTCTCTAATACGGCATCAAAGTGAGTGACGTTTTATCTTTAGTGTCCACTCGTGTGCAAGTGTGCACTAACCCAGTAAGCACCTCATGTTGAACCACCTTCAGACTGCTGATGCCGTCAGTAGCCTCATCTAGAATCTGGATGGGCTCAAACCTCCGGGACCTGGTGTCCCAGCAACGCACAGTCCCATCTATGGATCCTGTGTGGCATCAAGTAAACAAGCCATGTAGATATTATTTTGACTGAAAAAGTATACCATAATGACCAATCCACACAATGGATTATAGCTAGATAGAATTGCAGGTGGTTTGAATTAACCTTGTGGGGCCACAGACTGAAGTGTGTGGAAGATACTTTTATTCACTCACCGGACAAAATGACAGTGGCCTCTTCATTGAATTGGACACAGTTTACTTTCTGTGAAAATATTATTAATGTCAGAGGAAGAACACAGAATCTTATTCTTTATAGATTAGACTGCATTTAAATATATAAACACATCCTTGATTGCCTTTTAGCATATACCATATGTAGTGTATAGCAGACATAACGGTCTCCAATCCCCATAAAATCCTAAAAGGATTCAGCAATATGTTGCTCTTGTTCGAATATTAATCTGAAGCACATGATGTGGCAAAGTTCACAGTGCACACCCAATGCTCATCTAGTGTATGTTTTAACAGGGACATGAGTAACTTCACACTAGCTAACAGCTAGCTTAGTTTGAACCAGCATGAACACATTGATCTGAGCTACTACAGTGTTTGTGAACTTGCTAAAGCCTACAAAATTGAGCTCACCCCAGCATGGCCTCGAAGTTTGCGTGTGATCTGTCCTGTGGCAACATCCCACAGGACCACAGTCTTGTCAGAGCTACAGGAACACATCTGACTGTTGTCAAACGAACTGTGGAAACATCCAGTGGAAAGTAAAACAATACTGTGAGCTTATATTTACACATATTGCACCTCATATATGTGTTGCTTAAAATGTATAGTATATTGTGTTTTAAGTATATTCATAATTACAGTGTTTGACTTAAAAGTTAACTAGTATTTAAGACAAAAATTTGCAATTTCATTATCATGTTGATTTAGGCCAATTCAACTGTGAAATAATATGATAACCCCCAAAACATATTACCGGTAGTTTAAAAAGCAACAATTTATTGCACACAGGGACTGTTCTTTAGGTTTACATGCTCCGTTAGTTAGTGCTATTTCAGATTTAACAACCTGTTAATGCTAAAATGCAAGCAGCAGCCTTCATGCATTACTGTGTAGAGTTTGATGTCTATTGTCTATCCCTCACCCATCCGCATCCAAGACCTCATATCCATGGCCGCTGTATGTCTTCAGAAGTGTCCCTCTGCTTACACCCCACAGCTTTAGAGACTTATCACTACCACAAGACAACAGGTAGTTGCCATCGGCTTATAAAAACGAGAAAGACAAATCATTCCATGATTTCCATAACATACTGCAACAATTCCAGAAGAATAATCCATTTAGGAACACAAAGGATGTGTGTGAGTCAGGGGGTGGCATCCATGGCGGATTGTTAATTAATACTGTCTATATTGGGCGATTCTGAACAAAGATGAACAAGAACAAAAAAATAAATTATCTATGTTATAATCAAACAAACGCCAAGAAGCTTGGCAAGTCATTTTCTCATTCCACACATGCCTCAATTAATGATCAGAAACCCATCTCGTTATACATAAATTGCTTGATGATGATGATGATGATGATTTTAAGATATTCCTAATGTCTCATGAGTAATAATGCTGGTGGACAAAAGTAGGTTGTGCATTACTATTCGCAACTTCAGCCACCAAAGTTAGAATTTGAGAACTTGCACTTGCTCTTACCATTAAAGCGAACAGCCCTTACAGCACCTTGCTTACAGTCTATGGTCCTCAGTAGATGCCTTGGCAGCTGGGGAGCCTGGGGTTTGGGCTGGGGAAACGCCATTCTGTTTAAATATTAAGGGACATTCAAAAAGACAACACTTTCTCCTTCGTTTCAAAAGTATGTAGTAAATGCGTTTTATAGAAGATGGCAAGATGACTTATACGATTCTTCTGATTTCAGAATATCAAAGTTATTTCTTGCTACTTACTTTTTAATTCAATTACACGCGTGTGGCATTATGACTTTGTGCATTTGAATAAACCTAGGTTTACAAAATGATAAGATTATTATAACAACAACCGATACTTTTGATTTAAATGTGAGGCTCGAAGGCTGTGCCTCTGTTCAATGTGCCTGTTGACTTCCGTTAATGAAAGCGATGCATGATGGGACAGAATCTTGCTACCACAATAAAAGACCCAGCGCTTACTGTTTCGTCCCATAGAACTATTTTTTCCATGCGCATTGTTTCTACTTGACATCGTATATTTATTGTTGCTTTTATTGTGAAATAATCTCCTAAACCCATAACACCACGCCTTCCCCATTCATCAAGTGAAGTCGTAGAAAATCTGTTCTAGGTTATACTATTATTACTAGATAACACACTGAGCGTAGTATGTCATCAAATAACATGGCAGACCCGAGAAGACAAAGTAAGATTTTGCGGTGAGTACCGGTACGGTACCGGTTTTTAGGATCTGGTTAGCTACGGTAACTTGTTCGCTAGGCAATCCTGGTTGCTAAATGCTAAAAGGCAATAGGATCTACCGGTAGGTTACGGTAGTGTATGTGATTAGCTAGCCTGGATGAGCATTTACTAGGCCATACTATGGATCTACTTTGCACAGTCGTGTGCAGTGTTAACCTTTGGGCCGTAGTTTTGAATGACGTAACAAATGTATGCCTACTGCATTTTGCTTGATATTTTTTATTTCTCTTTTAATAGATCCATAGCATGTAGTCGTAACTTTTCATATTATTTGCTAACTTTGAATTTGTACTTCGAATGAATTCGTGGTTTATGTGTTTGCATAACAAATCAAGAGTCACAATTCTGCATGTCCCATGACAATCGTCACGCGTATTGTTCATTTAACTATATGGTATTATTTTACAGTACCTATGTTGTTTCAGGTATAAACAACCCACCACTGAGACAAACCCTACCCTGGACGACCCTACCCCAGATTACATGAATTTGCTTGGCATGATCTTCAGCATGTGTGGCTTGATGCTCAAGGTGACTCACCCCTGTGGTGCAAACATGAACTCTGTTATTTCTTTGGAGTGTAGTTTGTGTAACAAAGGGGTCTAGCCCCAAAAGGTACATTTTGTCAAGCCCAGATTCATTAACAATCTTAAAGAACATATCAGTTATTCCATTTCATTTTGTAGTTGAGAATGGCCTTTATGTTTACATATGGTGCAAGTGTCCATCAGAGGGGTGTGTGCTGGAACAATTTGGGGAAAAGTGGTTCCTTCCAAGGTTTTGTAGTAATACTAGTCTGAATGCTTTTAAGTGTGTTTTGCAGGTTGACACCCACTGTTAATTCATGTGTAGAAAAATAACCAAGTACATTTTCAGAAAAAAAAAAAAGTTATTTAAATGCACTACAGCAAGTGTAAGAGTTTATAACCGCTTTATTAAAAACAACTTGGTCATGACGTCACACGGGAGTGTTGACAAGCTAGATCAAGAACAGTATAACAATAAGAAATATGGATCACAATATTAGTTTTGAAGAGGTCGAACATGCATTCATACGCATATGATGGACTAGTATTATTATTATTATTATTATTATTAGCCTGCCAGGCGTCAGACAAGTCGCATATACAAGAATTGGCTAGAATAAAATTTACACAAGAAGAAATAGGCAGTCTTGGTTAGGGATGGCATGATCCAAATCTTTCAGTCCTGATACAGATATAGATATCTGCACTTTGGGTATCGGCCGATACCAAGTACCGACCCAATTCCAGTGTTAAATTAAGCTGTATTCCTCACTGTGACTGAGGAAGAGACTGGGAATCATGTTTTGTGTAAGGAACCATCAGGCTTGAACATTTACATTTACATTTAGGGCATTTGGAATTGCTTTCCTAACTCTGTAAAACATAATGTAACATGGGCTATATATGAACAAAAGGAAATAATACAATGTTATTGATGTATGCATTAGTTTGAGTGGTTAGATTGCAAAGTAAATGACAGCCAATCTCTATTTTTGGACTGCATTTTAGCCTGCTGCTGATAGTGTGGCCTGGGTAGGTTAGACATTGCTGATACCTGCATGTAAATACATTTTATTTGATTAGCAACGTAGATCGGTGACAGCTGTCCAATTCTCACCGATATGATCCAGTTATTTAAATCAGTATCTGACCAATTTCGAATCTCAGTATCGTATTGGTGCCATCCCTAGTCTTGGTGAGAAGGCACTGGGTTCACATTACTGTAAGGTTTGCTGTCACATTTCAGGTTATATTACAAAACAATTGTTAGTAGATATTTGTATTTAACTAATGCTATGATCAGCTGGCAAGGGCGTAACTACCCATAATGCAGGCAATGCAACCGTATTGGGGCTCGTCGTCATCCAGGGGCCCGTGGATGCGGGCCCTTATTAACAATCCACCCGGCCTTCTAATGTACTAACTAACGCCTTCAACCCTGCTTATGTATCACCAAATAACCACCATATCTGTTTAAATGCTAGCTGCCAGTAGATACAGTATACTGTATATAGTGCTCAATATGTAGGCATTTGCTGGAATGGTGTAATTCTTGATTGTGTTTATAAAATCTGCTATGCCTAAAGCACACATAGGTTATCTTACCTCATAGTCACATTGTTAGTCCTAAATCTTGATTTAGTAATGATTAATGGTTGATTATATGTTAAATGTGTGGAGTTGTCCTGTGGAATTCTGGGATATGGTGATGATGATATGACCTGCGTACTGCATAGCAAAATCATTTTACGATTGTCCGGTTTTCAAGAGCGGGAAATGCAGCAATGCATTAACATAAAAGCAGACATAACAAATAAATAATTGAAGAGGAAGACGAAAATTTAAAGCTACCAAAAATAGGTACAGTGGATATAAAAATCTACACACCCCTGTTAAAATGCCAGGTTTTTGTGATGTGAAAGAATGAGACAAAGATAAATCATGTCAGAACTTTTTCCACTTCTTCACTGTGGGTAAGGTGTTCTTTGGATGATGTGCAGTGTTTTTGCTTGCCAAACATATATTTTCCACATAACACATTGGGGAACTTGATGTTTGTTTTTGCAAACTTCAGCCGGGCTTGGATGTTTTTCTTTGTAAGTAAAGGCATAATTCCAAAAGGTATGCTTGGGGCAAAAACAACACTGCACATCACCCAAAGAACACATTACCCACAGTGAAGCATGGTGGTGGCAGCATCATGCTTTGGGGCGGTTTTTCTTCAGCTGGAACCGGGGCCTTAGTCAGGGTGGAGGGAATTATGAAAAGTTCCAAATACTAGGCAATTTTGGAACAAAACTTTCAGCCGTCCATTAGAAAGCTGAAGAGGAAGTTCACCTTTCAGCACGACAATGACCCAAAGCACACATCCAAATCCACAAACGCATGCCTTCACCAGAAGAAGATTAATGTTTTGTAATGGCCCAGCCAGAGGCCAGACCTGAATCCAATTGAACATCTGTGGGGTGATCTGAAGAGGGCTGTGCACAGGCGATGTCCTCGCACAGATTTGGAGCGATTTTACAAAGAGTGGGTAAATATTTCCAGGTCAAGATGTGCCATGCTAATACACTCCTACCAAAAAAGACAGGAGTGCTGTAATAAAATCATAAGGTGCTTCAACAAAGTATTAGTTTAAGGGTGTGTACACATATGCAACCAGGTTATTGTAAGGTTTTTATTTTAAAATTTTCCCCCTCAAAGATTTCATTTAGTTTTTCAATTGAATTATTAATATTATAGGTCACATTAAATGTGGAAAAAGTTCTGACATGATTTATCTATGTCTCATTCTTTCACATAACAAAAACCTGGCATTTTAACAGGGGTGTGTATACTTTTTATATCCACTGTAAGTTATTTCTTTGAGCAAGCGATCCTCTACTAAAATTACATGTATTAAAACTTAAAAACTGTACGGAGCTCAATGGGACCGAGCTGTCTGTGATTGTCAAGCACAGCGTAAAGCAAGCCTTGAGTGTGCGCTTATGAAGTAAGTTCAACTTCATCCAATTTATTTAACATTTGACTATTGGTCAACCAATGCACTTTTCATTTGTCAATGATGCGCCATCACAATAATGTTTTTATCTGTCGGCTTTCATCGTTGACATTTGACTTGGGAGATGAAAATCCATAGCCTTGTAAACAATGCCAATGTCTTGATATTCCCACTGATCTCCTAAAATGCTTATAGGCTATTAGGCTTCTCCTGCAGATATTTGGCATCAGGCTAGTGCAGCGCATTTTGCTGTTTTACTTTTAATTTGGGTTGAATTTAGAAACGGCTTGCTTCAAAATAGGCTATTATTGTTAAGGGCCGGCTTTCACCACTCTGCATTGGGGCCCGGTGTTGCCTTGTTAAGCTACTGTCAGCTGGTATAGTCTACCACATTGTCTAGCGGTGTGTAACGAACCGCAGCTATGTCTCATGTTTCTGCCTTTAGAATCCTACTCCATCATATCTCACACACAACTGCATTTCTCGTCACGAAAGCTAGCTCCATTCCTTTTCCTGTTAGGAAAAAGTGGAATCAATGACCTGACAAATAGTAGCACAAAAACAATATTTCACAACATGAACTAACAAAAGACCCTCTGAATCACAACCGCTTAGACTTTAATCCACCTTTAACTGGACAGTGCTCTACAGAAATTACATTCTCACATGAAGACATAATATGTTCGTTGCTATGGAGTTTTCTGCTCCAGCTCACTGTTGGTTCTTTTAATGCAAAAGTGTCAGCAGTTTGAGGGAAGGGGACGTGTCACTATGTGACCACTGTAGAGGAAGTAGAAGAGCAACACTCAGGGTTTGGGAGGTGCCTGCACTCTCCTAGCTTTAAGATGCTAATGCTGGTTTCATACACAAGGATAATTTCTAAAGCAAATTAAGGAGTGTCCCTTGTTTAAAGATAGCTTGGTTCTGCCAGTGAACATGTCTGTGTTCTGTGTTTTAGTTAAAATGGTGTGCTTGGATCGCAGTCTACTGCTCCTTCATAAGCTTTGCTAACTCCAGAAGCTCAGAAGACACCAAACAGATGATGAGCAGCTTCATGTGAGTATGAAGGGCGGGCGATGTTGCAGCGGTAATTTGTGTTTATGCCAAAAAAAGCGTCTATTCATTAATGGATACACAATGGCAATGGCAAAATACTTGACACATTTCTGCCTGGATATGCCTTTATTCTCAAGTATCACAAATACCTTAGCAAACCAGTGCGACATACTAGTGTGAATCATTGCCTTGTATGACCCAGGTGTTTACAACAATGTAATAACTATCGTCTCATTACATAAAATAGTTTGCTGATATATTAAATTCAAAGCATGGGTGTAGATTTTGTTCGAACATTGTGGGGGGGGATATAAAGTGTGGGGCCTGGTGGTCTTTCTCACTTAACTATTTTCTGCGTTCTGGTGAATTGGATCAATGACTTCTGCATCAATTTATGGTGGAAAAAATCTATTTAATTAAAGGAAAATAAATACAGGAACCCTGAGACAATTCAAAATGTAATATAATGCAGTAAGGGTTATCAAACATGTAGCCTGTTGATTTCAAATTATATGGTAGACATAGGCCTATTTCATATTTTCAACACACATAGCTATAGGAATGACTTTCTATTTTTGGGGGGGGGGGTAAATATGCATGTGACATTAATATTCATGTCAGTGATTAATGAATGCAATTTAATTATTAACCCTGGACATTAATAGCTCATATGCTTATCTTCAAAGCCTTATGGACATTCAAAACATCTGTGCTTAGGGATCTATATCCAAAAGCCTTTTATAGCTATTAGCTCATTCTTCTTTGTTTTATAAACTCCCAACTCCATTTAATGCAAATATGTTAAATTTATTTTTGATCATGTTTTTTGTGCGATCTTTCAGGCCAAGTCAAGTATGTTGGTTACGTGATCCTCCTTGAGTCGTAATGTACAGACCATGCAAAAAACTATAAGATGCATCATTAAATATACTGTATCTATATCACACCTTTCCTATCTATGCACCAAGTTATTTTCGTGAATTGCATTTCTTTCACTAGAAACTCCTGGCACTTAATAACTCACTGAATTCCTATATTCTGTTAGCTAACATTAACTTGAAACCATAATGCATTGTGGCTACTGAAGATTCTTCCAGTGTATCAAGACTGTCAGTATCCATACTTCAAATCAAATGATAGCTATGGAGGTTTGAATGTTTTGAGTAGGTAATAGAATCCCATTTTGTCTCTGTTTTATGTTCGGGTTTAACCATACTTTTATAAATAATGTGCGTCCTCCACTGTCCCTACTGTCTGCAGGCTGTCTATCTCGGCAGTGGTGATGTCCTACCTGCAGAACCCACAGCCGATGTCTCCACCCTGGTAACATTTGGCCAAGCATGTAAAATATCAGAGACAAACTAGCTAGTTGGTTCATTATATCATAACAGTGGTATTAATATCACTCGGGATATAAAGACAACAAGGACCTAAGGGAAGAGGAAAGGAGCGGGAGACAAGTGTACCAAGAACAAATGACCAAATGAACAGATCAAGTGTCCCTTGTTCTCCTGAATCATTTTGTTAGTTTTTATCTTTTTTTCTAAAGTCCTTATTTGTACAACCAGCCTCTAAAATATGATATACTGTATCTGCTGTGATTGGTAAAAATAAAATTTTATTTAAAGGTAGTCGTGCTGGATAGCATTTTTGTCTTGTTTTCATTTCTTATTACTAGAAAGAAATCACATACTGCTTCACATAACTCCAGACCCACTGACCTTGGACAAGTTAAATATTTTGCCTTGTTAAGATTGTTATAACTTAGAACTGAGCTCTGAAATAAATGTCATAGTTGAGTATTTCATATATCTTTGCACTTTTTATAAAATGTAAATAAAATGCTATTGACAAAATATGAAATTAAAAAAGGGATTGAAGCATGAATTGCTCCCTCTAGTGGCTAATGGGAGAAATTTCAGCACCACGGACAGCACTATTCTAGCAATATTGTATCAGGACGAATGTTCAGGTATGTTTTCATTTATTCACAAAATTTTAAATCTGTTTAATGCCTATACTGTACACACCCACACAGATTTAGAACTCTTCTCTTTATCACTTGGAAACACACTGTCCATCACTTGTTTGTGTGTGAGGGAGAGAGGCATTTGGGGAGTCAGCTGGATTGGATGTGAAGCTGATTTAGACCCTATAACTCACATTCTTGGCTGAGCCGACTGTGCACTTCAGCTGCTGGGACCGCTGCCAGACACCACTGTTTCAGCTAGCTCCACCGGATTTTCCTTGATTTTGCACGGTTGCGAGGTCAAAACGCCTACTGTCCACTTTGACTCATGGCAAAAAAGGCTTAAACAACCACTTTTATTCTGTATCCATTTAAAAACTGCTTCGCCAACACTAGTGTGTATATCAGAATAGAAAAAAAATGAATGTGTCCCTGTCAGCAGCTATCGTCCACATTGATCTGAGGGCTGTAATTTGGATATTAACTGTCACACTGCTAGATGTTGGTCACAGGTAGTGAATTGTAATAAAATATATTAACTGGATCTAGCAAATGGGAGCAGGACTGTGAAAATGGGTCCTATACTGTCTTGTAACACTAGAGGGCACAATGGTGTTGCAAATGGGTTAACCACAAAACAGTCACCAGGAAATGCCAACAATGGTCTAGTGTTCTCCATATGGATGATTCCATGTCTCTGATTCCCCTACAGCATTAATAGCACAAAGAGCACAATAAAGAGCACAATAACCCTTGTAATCCCTTTTTTTTTCTTGTGTAGTTGCGTCTAAACAATATCTTCTTTAGAAACATTATTGCAAATATCTTTATTGTTTAATCTTAATCTTTATTTTACTGTATCTCTAAAATGATTTAGGGTTATTAATCTTATCTATTGTGTTTTTATTAGAATGTATATTATTTTACTGAATCTTAATTTTATTGGATGATATTTTATGTCCTGCCTAATCCGCAGGAGTGTACTAATCTGAACCTTGTGTTGTTTTGTAATCGTGTTTGCGTGTGTGTGTGTGTGTGTGTATGCACGCGCATGCACGCGCGCGTGCACCATGGGCTATGATTATCAATGTGCTCATTACACACATGCACAAAGAAGGCACAATGTAGTCAGCACATCACAAGAAAGCAGCGGTATTGTGGACGTATTTGTATTAGACTGACAATGCAATATCTTATTGAAATGCATAGTTCATAGAAATAAGCCTGCATGCTCAATAATGACTAATGATCATGAGTTGACTGTAGGAATATTAGTTGAGAGACATACCCTCTTTATTTGTTCTTCTATAGGTAACACACACACACTTCAAATATCACCTTCTCGCTCTCTCACGGTTCCACACACCTGCGCACTGTGTGAATGGCCCAATCGCACAGGCCATTAGGCGAGAGAGCGTCAGCAGCAATTTAGAGTGATTGTGTGTGTGTGTGTGTGTGTGTGTGTGTGTGGGGGGGGGGGGGGGAGTCTGCGCACCCACGCAATT
>JAODTR010062087.1:0-16765 GCA_025399935.1 Amblyopsis rosae
ATCTAGCAAAAATAAAATAATACAAATAAATTAATAAATAAACTGGTTGGGAGCCAGTCAGTGAACCACTGTCAAATTACTGTCTAGGTGGGTTGTCAATTGTATTGTATAACAAAATATTTGAAGGTGGTCCAATCATCTGCAAATGTCTTGGAAGACACATTAGCATTGCCTCTGTCTCTAAAGAGTTTGAAAGGATTATTACAAACTTGAAATTCCAGATAATAGAACGGAGTGATTAAATAATCCACAAATGTATCTATTGGGGCCTGGAAGATGCAGTTGCAATATTAGCTTTTCTTTGATCGCCAAAACGGGCAAATATTGTATGTAAATTGTAACACCAACTAAATTTCCTTTTAACGTCTTGGAAAAGTCAATCCCCTGTACTAAAACCAGTGGCTGTTAAAATCTCATAACACAGAGCTTTCATACCCCCAGATCATTTAAAGATACTGTACTCAGATTTGTCTTTGTAGTTAATGTCAATTAATGTCAATGGCAACACGGTGGCCCAGTGGCTAGCACTGTGGCCTCACAGCAAGAAGGTCCAGGGTTCAAACCCCAGTCAACCCAGCCTTTCTGTGTGGAGTTTGCATTTTCTCCCGTGTCTGCATGGGTTTCCTCCAGGTGCTCCAGTTTCCCCCACTATCAAAAACATGTCAGGTTCACCCTCCAGTCAGTGCTGTTGACCAGATACTGACATCAATCTGGAGTTGGTCCCCGGGTGCCACACAAGCTGCTCCCTTCAGGAATGGGTTAAATGCAGAGAATGAATTTCTCCTAAGGGGATTAATAAAGTATGATGATGATTTTGTTAACTGGGGCATTGCCTGTATGTAAATCTTCTTTGTGTTTATCAAATTGTCTTTTAATGAAATACTAAGCTGCACTTCCAAACTATATGTAACTACACCAAAAATGTTTTATAATAATTACAAACAGATACATTGACATGTATGTCTATGAACATTTAAGAAGTAACAAGTTGAGTAGAACTGTGAATGTAGAATGTGTGGGTTTGTAAAGATAGAATTAAACTATGTTCAGAGACAAGCCTCAATCCTGAATTATATGCCAGGTAGTAGCGTAGCATCTGAGATGATGATATCTTGATTTGTTTAGTTTTTTGGTGTTGGTTTAGTTGGTCAGTTCATTGCTTCTTTGGCATGTGATCAGGCCTTTAAAAAGGACACCACACCCCTGATGCATTACAAAAACACTGTTGTTTTGGTTGGAAACATAATGTTATGTTTGAAACATAAACAGTGAGCAGTGGCAGAAGTGGGTCTCACCGGAATGCACCTACTACAATCAAGTTAGGAAGTGTGTGCATGTATGTGTGTGTGCATGTGTACGTGTGCACTCCCATGCGCGTGTGTGATTCTGTGAGTGTAATCACCATATTTAAATAACTTTTGTCTAGATTTTATTTGCACTTCTTTTCACTGTAGACACTATAAAACTAAAGCAAATTGCTACATTAAGTTTATTAAATAATATATGGAGGCGGTTGTGGTGAAAAATACTATAAATGTCATATGAAAATAAGCAAGGCATACAATTCAAAACAATGTCTCCAAAACAAGACAGTAAAAGTGATCTTTAAAAAAAGTCCTAAACAATTATCTTGCTGACTTTTTATTTTATTTTGCCAGCTGGGGTAGCACAGAAAAAACACAGGCTTGGATGTGGCACAGCCAGAAAGGCCTTGCCTGAGGCTGTACTCAGCCTCACACAAGCTCCTATGATGTAACATCTTTGATGTAGATCTAACTGCCTTGAAACTGGCCAGTAAAATAGCTGCCTTTTGTCTGCCTGTATTACAACCATGTTGACTTTTTTGTGCAGCACGGTCTTATTAATAGTTTTATAAACTTACCTACAATTTAAGATTCAGGAAATGTTAAATTTCACAAAAGCAATTGGGGCCACGCATTAAAAAAACAGATGCACACAAAATCACTCAATACTTATTTTTAGTAATGTTACTGTGAGAAAAAAAAAACGTGTGTTGTTTTCCCCCCACATGCACAAGAGTGAATATCTGCCAACACATAGACAGAATGTGTATAGAGTATTCTCTTTCCCCCCGCTGGCTTCTGTGACTGAGCCAGGACTCAGCAACTTGTCTCACGTCTCACCTCCCTAAACTCCCACACCGCTGGCTGCTCTTAGCAACAACCTGGCGGTCAGATGGGCTTCCGCAGACCAGTAGCACTCCCTATGGCTCCAAGGGCTTGTCACCGAAGGCGGTAGCTGCCAAGGGGACAGCAGAGACTGCAGGTTTATTAAACTTCTTATTTATTTTTTGGTTTCCAGCTTCCTGCACTGTGCCTATCAGCTCTGCTATCTCTAGCTAGGGGAAGGGGTGAATGCCAGAATAGCGCCTCACCACACTACATCAGCATATGTCAAAAGCACAACATGTTTGTATCTATTAAATCTGCTGTGGAGAGAGTGGGCGGAGGGGAGCTCTTATGTAATGTTAACCCCATAGGGTGTGCTCGATATGCTAGGAGCGCGGCGTCTGCCTTAGCCCCACACCAGGAATGGTCATCCACACACAGGCTTTACCGGGCACTGTCCATTCACTCCATGCGCTAATATGGCCATCGCACATGCGGCATGGACCGTCCGCCCTCCTGGACCCCCCCCCCCCCCTCCACTCCTACTTCTTGTCCCTATAGCGCACATCACCCCTCTCTGCTTGCGCTTTACATACAAACTCGGAGCCGTCTCGGCTCGGAGATGTCTATTTATTTTGTGATTGTTTTGTCGCCTGGTTATAGGAATAGCAGCATGAGAGCCAAGGATGGGACTACTGCATTATTTACCGATTGTATCTGAATATGAGCACATTTGAACTGCAATGCTAATTTAGCCTCTGCTTATGGGCATATGGTCTGTGATATACTCTAGGCTCTTTCACATAAGAATAGGGTAGTTAAGAGATTGGGTATTTAGTGATTTGTTTGGAAGAAACACTGCTTCTTTTAAGAACATGGTTAAACTTGGTTATTTATCTCTTGTTTGTTTCATTAATTGTATGACTTTACTCATATTACAATACTGCTTCTAGCAGTGTGAGGTGTGGGAATAGTTACTCTAGGGCCATGTCATTGGTTGAGAACTGACCATTTGTAAGAAATTACCCATGTATCTGTCTGAACATTGAGGAAGAATAAATCCACATTCTTCATAAATGAACAATAAACCCTTTTCTCATTCGTTGAATGATACATACATTCTTCCTCGATCATTCATCTCGGTCGTCGGTGACTCGTGACATTTTGGAAAACCGGAAGTGTCACTGGCTGAACAACTTATACAAAGATTGCTGAGAAGTCCTTTTACTGAGCTAGCCTATAACTAATCCAAAGTCTACCCCTCTCTCTCTCTCTCTCTCTCTCTCTCGCTCTGTCATGTATACTATGCACATATACAGTACATTCTCAGCAACAAAAGGAGGCTGAGAGCACAAAAGCCTGGGGGTCTCAGTGGGTTGTCTACCATGGGGAAGGTGGATTTTAAAGTGCATACACCTCTGTCTCTCACTCTTTCCCTCTCACACACTGCTTTTTCATCCTTTACTCAGAGCACTGTGGGATATAGACTTGACCCGCTACAGTCATGAATAAATGTCAACCACGTGTTCAGGCACACACACACACACACACACACACACACACACACACACACACACACACACACACACTTTCCTGGAGAGTCTTTATGTGCATAAAGCTAAATTGGCTGCCAGTCAGGTTAAGTCAGGGCCACCCTACAAGGTTTTTTTCAATTCGTATGCTGTATCATGAAAAGACTCAGCATTATACTGAAAGCAGTACTGAACTTTTTGTTAAATCCTTGTCTATATTTTCCTTCCTGCCACCATTCCCGCCACCCTTCATTTGCGGTATGTAGGCTAGACCAGTAGTTCGAAGTAATATTCTTCTGCCTTTGACTGATGTTGTTTGGGAAAAGCATCTATACAGTGTCTACAAAACCGATCCCCATTACTGGTACTGACTTTACACAATGTGTTATGAAATAGAAGCAATCAATTAACTTTGAACCCATGCTGTATAGTATTTTTGGAGTGCAGATTCCCTACCATCCCTTCCAGCAAAACACCCAAATGTGTAGCGCTTTACAGTAAGTCTTAGGGGAGCCCCCTGCTGGATGCAAGCAGTATAACAGTCTTTGATTAAGATACAGCAGATGGTTATCAAGTCTTGTAGCGAGAAATAACCCCTGGTTAACCGATATGTGAAATACAGCCTGCATTATCTCACACAAACACACGCACGCGGTATATACTTTTTAAATTAATTGTATTGTATCCTGTTGTAATGTTGGTAGCATTGAGTTTATCCACATATTACCAACAATAAAGGCTTGACTGAACCATAACCATATCTTTATTGTTTCAGCCTCACCCACAACAGTAAGTGGCTTTATAATTGTCAATTACCTCCAGGCTACTGCTGTTCTCTGCTGACCCCTACAACCGTCTTCATCTGCCTCCGACAATAAAAAGAGGAATTCTACCCTTCTGCCCTTTAAACCTTCCTCCACAATTGTGCCAACCACAGGCGTGTGTGATTTCCTGTAGCCCTGGCGAAACGCTGCGCTGTGCCACCGATGGATGTGACAAACATACGCTTATCATTTTGTGTCCGGAGGTCCTGCTATGCCGGCCAATCTACGCTCTGGTCGACTGCAGCTAAATCACCTTAACACCCACCCACACTGCACAATAACAACACACACACACACACACACACACACACAGCGAGGAAATATATTATGCCAAGCAAATCTGGCTGTAAACACATTTGCAGTTTATCCTAAAATACAATATCTTTAAAAAAGGTGCATGGAGAAAGCCACATTCAGTATATAGCATTTGTGCACAAAACAGACTATAAATAAAGGCACACATAAATGCCGGTGTGTGTGCGTGTGTGTACATCTTTGCACGTGCTTTCATGTCCTATAGTATAGCAGTAGGTTAGGGAACACAATGTGATAAAAACCAGCAATAGAAAGATAATGCATCAGGCCCAGGGCATCATACAAGAGAAAACACATATGAAAAGGCCCATATTAATAAGGAATGGAACAAGGTTAATGGCACATCTGCCTACATGCTCAGGGAACCTTATTTCCTGTTAAGTGGGCAACTTTGTATTTCACAAGAGTCCTTTGAAACAACTGGGAAATAAATGGGAAGGGAAGGAGGTCACCGGGGAGGTGGATAGATAGGCCAGGTGGGAGGGAAGGAGCGAATGAACCGTGAGGTTGAAGGATTGGAGAGGACAGTTAGAAGCAGGTGTTACGTCACTGAGATCATGGGGCGGTTTGAATGTTCATGATCTCCCTGCACCTCTCTCAGCAGTGAGGGGTAATGAGTAAATAGCTCTGTCTATATTAATTTCTCTCTGCCGGTTTCATTTTTAAAACGCATACCCAATCGGCCTTTTGCCTTTGATCAGTGTGATTTAGCCTGAGTGAAGAGAGTAAAAGGATCAGTGATTTTTATCGCTGCCCTCTCCTTTCCATTACGTGCAGTGGAGCCCCATTTATTATTTACCATGCGTGGTAATATCATAACTGTTGCGATATGAGGCTTATAAACCCAAGATACACTGTCAGAATGAAGTAAGTGGCTCACTGAATTGGCCTAAACTATTCCGTGATTTGCTTTCCTGACCCAAGACAAGGACAACTGACACAATCGCTAATGCCAGGGTCAATTGGTGTTTGGTTTTCACATCACTTAACTGAGGACGCTTTTCTGTCATAAGACACCTTCGCCTTTACCTGTAGTTTTATATCTGGATTGTGACTTGGACAGCTTCACGTACTGTCTATAGTCTGTAGTATTAAATATAGACTACAGTTCTCATTAAAGTGAATATATTATATTCTGCCACAAGTTGTCACACTAAACACACCAACATATCAAACCAAAAAAAAATGCTTCATGAACCACACTCACACGCACACACATGAACTTGGCACACACGGCCAGCCAGGCTATGAAAAACAAAAGAAAGTCAACATGGTGGCCTAGTGGATAATAGAGGTCTTCACGGGTCCTCCGAGACTCGGCCAGAGACCCCAACATTTGAATGTTAGGGTCGGATTTGGATCGGGTCTGTCATAAATGCTATGATTCTCGGGTAAATGCGATTTACCAACTGGACCCGATAATTAATTAATACATATGTGTACATTATTATGTGAAGCTTATATATAAAGAAGCAATTACAAAATGTTGAAACCAAAAAAATAAACAGCATTTCTTTGTCATAGTTTGACGAAACAGCAGGTTCATTCATTGGCGCCGATGAGCGATATAGAGCGCCCCTGAACATATAGAAAACTTGCTTTTACTTTTACTTGCTTGCGGATCTAACCATGGTCCGTGCAGGGTCCGTGGTAGGAATTACAAATTTAAACATCAAATAGGTCCAGCCTTGGCTTCCGTTGGTAAATCAAAATTATTAACTAAAATCTGACCGAAATGTATTTGCTTCCTTTTATCATTTGACGGCAGTGTGAGTGTGGGAACCTGTGCGTTCCTCAGCCAACGTCTGCACTAGTCCTTGACTATTGATGGCAACATGGCATCGCCTGTTGCTACATCATTTTAAGGTTATTCTTTTGGTACTCAGCGGGTCTTTTGGACCCAAACGGGTATTGGTCTGTTGCTAAAAAAATCCACGGTACTTCTCGGGTACGGGTCTGTTTGTCATTGGGTCCGTTCAGATCGGATTGCAATTTATACAATTTAAATGTATGTAAATCGGGTAGGGTGTAAATGCTTTGGTTCATTTAGTATCTAGTCCAATATTTGGACCCATGAAGACCTCTAGTGGGTAGCACTGTGGCCTCACAGCAACAAGGTCCCGGGTTTGAACCCTGGTCATCCCGGCCTTTCTGTGTGGACTTCGCATGTTGTCTGCATGGGTTTCCTGCAGGTGCTCTGATTTCCCCCACTATCAAAAAACATGTCAGGTTCATTCTCCAGTTACTGCTATCTGACCAGTGACACTGCCAACAATCTGGAGTTGGTCCCCAGGTGCTGCACAGTGGCTGCCCACTGCTCCCTTGAGGGATGGGTTAAATGCAGATGATCAGTTTGGCTATGTGTATGTGACAATAAAAGCACCTTGACCTACAACCCAGAGGGAGTATGATTTATTTATCCACTCAGGATGCAATTACATTAGATCTTTACACATAATATTTTTTTTGCTGCTGCAATAATGTTAAAAATATTATATAATTACAACATGTAATTTCCAACTTCAGCTGCAATGGGAATATATGACCTGAAACTGGTCAATGCAACATGTGCAGTAGCAAAAGACAATGTAATATATTCAGGTGCGCTTTACTGTCTGTTTTTTTTAAGTGTAGCCACACACACACAGACACACACACACACACACACGTTCTCTCTTGATAGCCGCTGAAGATTTTTGAGCGGTTCATTTATACCTCCATCCCTTGGGATGTAAGTGCTATTAAACACGGTGCCTCAGTCACACCTTCAGCAAGTCTGCTGACAGTGTAAATCAATTTGATTGCAAAGACACCTGTTACTTCCTTCCATCCTGAAACTAGCTCAGTCAGGCTTCCATCACCAACCATGGCAAATTAAAAATATGTTTTCAAAAGCTTTAAAATGTTGTTGTGGCCTCATTTGTGCATGTTTTTCTTTGGCACATGAGGTAAACAAGTGGATAATTTTATGGGTGGAGCAAATCAGTGATTAGTAGCCTACTACACATTTTTTTTTTCTTGCAACTTCAGAGTGATTTCTCAAATGCTTTCTCTGGATTATTGTTCCGGATCTCACAGTATCCAGTCCTTCCCTTCTCCACCGTGTGGAAGCTTAAAATTGGAAATAGTTTTTTCGAACAGACGTCTAACAAGCACAATGCCATCATCATATCAGAACCAGGGGACCAGGCACAATATGCAGATGTGATGGTCACTCATTCAGATATGCAAATCCCGGTCCAAACAAGGACCACGACAATAACCGCACACAACAGATACTTGTTCAAAGCACCGGCCACATTTGTTCATTCATTTAATTTGCTATTCCTGTTTTGATTTATTAATTGCTGTATTCTGTGTGTGTCGAGCCTTTTGTTATTGTTGTGGTCCTTTTGGCCGTTTGTCTGGACCAATTATGGCTGATCCTCCAGGGGTGTGACCTGAACTCCTCAGATGTTGGTTCATAATCTACTGATTCCTTTCATCTCTTGTTGTGTGTGTTTGTGTGTGTGAGTGCGTGCATGTGTGTGTGCGCGTGCGTGCATGTGTGTGTGTCCAACAAACAAGCCAATTGCAATTGCATAAATGAGGGGATCTCATTTACAAATCTCTCTGGCTCAATGGGGTGGTCTCCAACTCCTTTCAATTACCCCCTCTGCAGGCCAACCTCTCTCCTCACTGTGCCAGGCACGCTCTCGGATTCATTGGTCTCATACATGTCTTTCTTCTCTGTGGTTTACTGTATCCCATTTGGTGTACCCCCCCCCCCCCCCCCTCTCTCTCTCTCTCTCTCTCTCTCTCTGTCTCCCTCTGCCCGTTTTTGTCTGTCTACAACTTCACTCCCTATTTTGGTCGTTTTCAGTCACTCTGTCTGTTTATTTCTCTATCGCTCTCCCAGCCTCTCGTGTAATCGTTCTCTCAATCACTCTTGCAACGGCTTTCTCGCCTTGTCTTGCTCAGGACTCTCTCTCTCTTGTTTGTAGTGGTGTTGTTAATAAAACGCAAACCTCATCAAGAGAAGCAGTGTGCTAGATTACAATGTGGTTTTGACATATTGTGATTCTGCATAAGATTAAATATCCAATTGTTTTGATCCTACTGATCAGTGGGTGTGGGCCATACCTATTGAGTGACAAGCCCTCCATCCACAATTACTATTGCTACATTTATTTAAAAAAAAATGCTTTAGACGGTAAAAAGAATCACTGTCATTTATCTATATTATACATAGAACACTTTTGAGGGAAATTAACAATGTCTGTGTTCATCTACAGTATACTGTGCAGTGTGTGTCTATGTATATATTCTATGCTCGTGCACAATGTATTTATCTGCGTGGGTGCATCTGTATGTATGTGTGTGTGTTTGTATAACATGCACGTGTGCACATGCGTGTGGGTTGTGCCTCTTCATAAAGCAATTTTGACTGCTTTTCTACAGTCTTGACACATCTAGGCTCAGCTAATGCAGATAATCAAGGCTCCTTTCACAATCCACAGGCATGAATATTACTCTGACAACCAACCTAGGTAACAAAGAGAGCGAAGCGAACTGGAGAAAAATAAAGAAAAGGTTAAAAGTTTGTTTTTGACGTCCTTTTCATCTCAAACTTCCAGCGCAAATAAAAATTTGTGTGTCAAAATATACACTGTCAAAATGTATACCGGATAGTGTTTTTTTTCTAGTGTCTTTTGCATGTTAGCCCAGATGTAAGTGTAGGCTTGTGTTCACAAAGTGTCTGTTAAAAGCAGCTGTTTCTTTCATAAATGGAAACAAAATAAAATGGCATTAAACACATTGGCATGGGACTTGCTTGTTCAGTAACAATGGTGAAGGGCATTGTGAGCAAAGAAGACGCCACTGCTTCGCAGAAATTAGTTTTCCGACTTTAATCACTTCAGACACTGTATGTAGAGATGGATGTTATGTGCAGTGCTTGTGTCTGTTTGTGTGAGAGTGTGTTTTGTTGCTTTTTCAGTGATTGTGGGTATAAACATTTGAGGAAATCTACACAATATGCGTGCGCACATGTACTTGTGTGTCAAAGTCAGTATTTGGATGTAGTATACTCATGGAATCTATACATCTACTTATTCCTGAGTAAATGATTTATCTACAATTATCAAAAGTGCCACATTTACAATAAGTACATTTTACTAATATCTGTAATAAAATGGATATTTACTTTTAGAACATATTATCTGTAACTTTAGTATGAGAAAATGTTTAGTGAAGTAACAGATTGAGGTAAAACTCTGACTTAATTGTATATTTATGCCCTTCAGTTTTGGGAGAGACCATAAGTGTACTCTATGCAGAGATAAGAATATAGAGAGTGACATAAAAATAAATTGAAAAATAGTGCTATAGGATATTTTATTTTCAGAGTTACGCTCTCTTTGCCTTTCTTGGCAGCTTTCTTTCCCAAACTTTCTCCAATTTATTCAGCACTTCATCAAATGACAAACACAACTTTGTTCAGGAGGTGTACAAGGTATAGGCAGGGTTTGAAAATAAAAAAAAGCACTGAAAAAGAGGGAGTGGGAATAACTGCTCTCACAGGGTTGAGTTGTTATACAGCTCTGGAAGGAAACCATTTAAAAAAAAAATGTCTGTAATGGTTTCAGTTGGTTTGAAAACATTGCTTACTTTTTTATTGTTTTCTCTGGGGTTTATTTGCACAGAGGTTCAGATTTCCCACATACTTAATAGAACCCTACTTCAAAATCAGTTTATGAAAGAAAAGTGAAAGACGTGAATTGTATTGAATTCATGTCACACAATGTATTGTGCAGACTTCTACAGTTATGGCATGAACATGAATGGACTGGATCAGATTACTTTGAAAAGTAGTAAATTACCAAGGGCAAATGCATGGCAATTTTTTATTAGAAATTTAATCATAACATATTGCACCTTAATATTACAATATAATGCAGCCTCAAGACATTTTAAATGCAAATAAAATGCATTTTGCATAGTTAGCATTTACAGTTGAAATCAAATTAAACTTACAAAAACAATACTTGAAACTCTTAACACAGCAACACACCAACCTCATACAATTATATACAAATATTACCTTTTCTTGTCAAAACCACAACTTGTTAATTAAATACTAACTCTACATTTCAAAATGCAAAAAACTTTATCTATCAAAACACTGCAATCCTGACTCAAAATCGCATAATTGTGTCAAAACACTAGCACATTTTCTTTCCAAAAGGAACAGATAGTAAATCATAGCACAACAACTTTTAAATTCTGAAAGCTAGTGGCATTACAAATATATTTTCATGTTTCAGATTTACCTGCATAGACAAGAGAATCTACATTGATTGTCCAAACGTTGTGGGCACCACAAATAAAGATTCATCCAATCAGCTTTCAATAGCAATTAGACAGGGTTATCAAAGGCACACAATCATGAAACTTGACATGTATGAAGAAGTGTCTGGATGATGTGTAAAAAAAGTTGTCCAGATTGCTAAATAGGGGGCACTACAGTCATCAGTTGAAAATGTCAACAGCGACTGTAGTAACTGCCATATACCCATGAGCTTGGTGTGAAAATATGCAGCGCCTTGCGGATGATAACGCTGTCTTATTGTCAAATGTCTCAAATATTTTTATTTCCTGTATTACGGATTTAATGAAAAATATTATTTTTCTGTCTTATCCTAGGCAATTTGTGTAAATATCAGATTCCATAGCTTTTTAGACTCCTGATAGCTCCTTGATTAAAATCTGTTAAAATAATGTTGAAAGTCTTAACGATGTGGCTGGCACAGACTGAAATGTGTCTCCTAGATCTTCCACTTTGATTGAAAGTGGGTTTAGTAACACCAAACAACCACATGAGGGCAGCAAGAGGCCATGTGTGAAATACAGACTGTTTTCACTATGGCTTTACGTCATATACGGCATTTTTATATTGTTCATGTACATTCAACACTTCATCACGTATAAGTGACATACATATAGACTTTTATTCATATAGCCACTTTAAAGTACTTTAAGTACTCAAAGTACTTTCAGAGTACTTCAAAGCAATTCACTTTGTAGAGTACTGAAAAGCACCCATTGATGCTTTTCAGCCATACTGTTATCTTATTGGCCAAGAGCTTAAAACGCTATAACTCACAAACCATTACTCCCAGAGAGTAATTGGCACATCACTGGATTCGATAGGAAGTCCTTCATGCTTCATGAATTCATGATTCATGCTTTTTAGCCATGCTTGTTTTTGATTGGCTGATATCTTAAGCAGCTATAACTCACCAACCATTGGTCCTAGAGAGTAGTTAGCCAAATCATTGGATTTGGTAGGGAGTGCTCTATCGTTGATTTGGTTGTAATGCTGTTCTCTTATTGGCTCAGAGCTTACACAGATATAACTCGCCAACTGTTGTCTTGGAGGGTAGTCATTGCACTTGGTAGGGAGTGCTCTATCATTGATTGGGACATTTTAGCAATGATCCTTTATGATAGGCTAAGATCTTTAACGGCTAACTGTGTCATATAAAGTACTTAGACATATCTTTAGAGTCAGACTACATTTTTGGCTTGGCTATGTGTGCATTTGACCATCAACAGAAGAAAATAAACAAACAAAAAACTAAAATTAAGGGGAAAGAAACAAAAATGCACAGTTCTGTTCCACAGTAGTCCATACACTCTTCAACATCCACAGGATATTCATCAAGAAATATGCTCTCCTTTGAACATCACCAAGCATTCTTACTCCTGTCCCCCTTTACCTTTCTTTCTCCCTTGGTCTAGCCCTACTCCTCTCCCTGTCCCAACTACTTCTTTACCTTGTCCAGACATTATTTATTTCCCTTTTGAGGAAGTAGATGAACTCAATCCTTTTTACTGCTTTGTGTTTGTATGTGTAATTGAAAGTATTACACCTGGCTATGTCTCTGATTGAGATTAGATTTAGTTGTGGTTGATATATTTTACACAAATTACAATACTGTAAATCAAGCTATATCTCAATGATATGTTAATTCAGAAATGCTTATAATCTGTTTCAGTATAGACAAGCTGCTGTTGTTGCAGACGTAGAGGCTTTATATACAATATTTACAGTTTCGAACATTAGGTCTTCATTTCTGACATGTTGTGTGCAAGCATTTGTAAAAAAGAAGAGAATGATCCATCATTTTGGTATTGGGTAAGATTGTAAAGACAATATTAGCATTTTAGAAATGCATTCATTGACTGCATAGTGTGAAAACAACATGAGCTGTGTTAATGGTATGGTCATGTTAGCGGTAGAAAACAACTGTAATAACATGGTGCCGAAGGAATTCAATACAACTAAAGTAATGAATTCCTTCAATGATGTGTAATTAGCCGGCCGTATCTTTGTTGACAACATACTTTCCTGTTAGGGAAGTTAAGTTGAAGTAACAGCTTCTTATTGTGTAGCTTCAATTTGAAGGCAGTAGTTTATATGGCAGACCTACACATGCATGCACTGGAAAGAGCCATATGAGCCACCTGTTATGATTTCTGTCATCTTTATTTACACTCCCATCTTCGGTCAAGCACCCCAGCTGCCCTCCCTATTGTTTCCCATCGTGTGTGATCTTCTCACCCCTGCTGTTGTCTATGACAGTGCCTCCCTTCTGCGCTCCTGTTCCTCCTCCTCTCCTTCTCCATGCATGTTTGGAGGAGCTCTTTCATGCTTTTCTCTCATCTCTGCGCTCTCATCCTTCACTAACAGGGAGATGCAGTACCATTCCTTCCCTATATACTCCCTCTTGTGGCACAGTGAGATCCCCGCGTAGGCTACATTCTGCTCATATACTGTACTACAGTATAACACCGTATGGCAGAAACAGGAATATCCTAATATTGCTGCGTGTCATTACTCATAGTAAGGAAAAGCCCCACATGGCTAGAAGTATTATTGATATAAAGGTCAGTGGGAGGGAGTAACTAAAATATCCCAGGAACTTTGTGTGTGTGTGTATGTGTGTGTGTGTGTGTGTTTGATAGACAGTGTGAGAATACTGCATATCTTATGTGTTTGGTTTTTTGTAATGATTCAAGAGGCCATACTGGGTCAGCCTGTTTAGCAGCTGAACACTAGAAACACCTCAGCGTCTGCCAAACAGTCTGGAATGACTCCCCATTCAAACACTCAGAGACATATTCAGCCTGACCGTGTCCAATTTCCCTGACTGGCTCATATGACTTTGGTGACATCACAGGAGACATCATAAATCATCCAATATCGATAACTTCAATTTGAATGGATCCACCGCCCAGCCTCAGAATTAGCAGGCCTACAAGCTGAAAGCTTAAGTGGTGAACAATTCACCACTACATTGCAGGCAGCAAAATGCTGTCTCCACTAGCAGCTATAGTGCAGAATTGCTCAACAGACCGAGGCTAAGGCTTTGGGGATCCAAAATTGTTGTAGTCATAGGTCGTTGTTTAAATGTGTAATGTGTTTTGTTTAGACCTATGTTTACACACCAATAGGATACAGCAAGAAAAGATGCTAGCTCACAATATTTCACGTTTAGATAAGCATGTTAGTTTGTTTGTCCATTGTCTGTGCATCTGTCTCCTTCCCGAGGCATTGTGTTATTAATGAAAGATAATAGAGTAGAAGAGAATATGTGTAAAGCTCAGCCCATTAGGCTATCTGAAGCAGTCATCGCAACATCACTTAACTAACTTTAATTGAATCCCAACAGGCTGAAGAAACACTATGAAGTCAGCCTTTGGTATGTGTGTGTGTGTGTGTGTGTGTGTGTGTGTGTGTGTGTGTGTGCGTGTGTGTGTGTGTGTGTACATACTGCTATACAGAGCTGTATAGTGCAATAGCCTTTTCTGCATAATTGTGCTATCTCCGAGGTCTAAACATGTCAAACAAGGACTTAGAGTACATCCATATTAGCTGTTATCTTAATAATAAGCTTAAAGGAGTCATTTCATGCTCCTTTTTATTTGTTGACACAGTTCCTTGACTTTTCAATGCAATGTAGTTGACAAGCTTATGTGAAAATACCACATAAATTATGTAGAATAGCATGATCACAACCACAACCCTCAGTCTGTTTTCAGTGACTGTTGCTTTAAATTAAACAAGCCACTGCCCACCCTGCCCCGACTTCCACGTAGCTGTGTTGACATGAGGCTACGACTGCTTTACTGCTGACTGCTAGTAGTACTCATACTTGAACATAGTTTTATGGATTTTGAACCACATATGGTAATATTCAACAGTGTTTTCAAGGTGTTAATATTGCGCATGAATTCCTCCTTGCCATCCAGACTACAGTAAAGGATACGGAATCGTTTGTTGTTGTTCGTGTCAACAAAATAAACACAGCAGCAGCTTGGTCACACGTACAGCCCTGTGTAGGAATCGTGTTATGTTTTGTTAACCAGCCATGTATCTACTAAGCACATTTTTTCATGAATGAAGGTTAAATTATACCATAGCACAACATCGTAACCGTCCTTGCCCGCTAAAGAGTAATATACAACAGGTAACACGTAGATAGCACGAAACTGCAGCAGTTCTTGCCACAAGTTAAACAAAGACATATTCTATCTTTGTTATTATCACGGACATAACATTACATGTTTTGCATGATATGACTCATCACTGATCAAGATAAAAACATTATTACTAGCGGTACCAAAAATGGCAATCCGTTTCCGGTAGGAGATGCAGTTTCGGTATGACATGCGAGTGCGTCTTTAGCAACTAGCAATGTTTAGGTTAAGTAAATAAACACAACATTATTTAAGCAGTCTATTTCTAATCTATTTACTGTTACTGAACAATAGCCTATATTCATCTAATGTAGTGATGAATTGAAGTTCTTGATAAGCCTGTCCCGAAGACTCAAGTTGTGTTTATGCTATGTTAGCATTCTAGTTACTGTATCGAAAACTAGATATACAGATTTGGTCATCTGCAAATGTTGAACATTAAACTTTTACTTATGGTATGTGTACTTGTGATCAACATCAGTTCCTTAGCTTGTATATTTAGCTAAATACTACGATAGGTGGCTAGGTGGCCATATTCTCATAGGGGCTTTACCAAACAAACTGTGCGCAGTTACGTTATCTACACACTCTTCTCTTATTCAGCTGTTTCCCTGCCCCTCTCCCTTTTTTAGCCAATATAGACAAGGAAGCTAACAGTCCACTTCAAAAGGCTTACTACTTCTCCTTGTCACATCGACATTCCTAATTCCAAAAACAACTAGAAATACTTCAAATATAATATTTATACAGTAATAAACAGTTATATAAATAAAATATTGAGAGCTTGTAAGCCGAGATCAGGGCATTTCAGCATGTATTTAAAATGTTGAACAGAGAAAGCGTTATAATTCACCAATTAACTGTACTTTAAAGGTAGATAGCTATTGCCAGCTAAATTAGTTAACATAGCCCTGGCTCCATAAAGCCCTGGTGAACACCGCTCGTATCAACAAAGCCATAGCACTACGCTTTGCTTCACAATGCATTTTGATGTGTAATGCGTTTTGATTTGAGCTCGTTTAGTTAGCAAGAATGACTGACCCTGTCTTTAAAGTGAGTTCTAGAACCTTATATGGCTAATATACCATTCAGTTCATTTGTATTATTACATCTACTGTGCAGCATGTGTTATGCACCTCTGATTTATCATGTTCTACTCTATATTATGGTATTTGTAATTTTAAAACAATGATATGCTCAGCTCTCTCCTGTGTGTGATAATGTTACTGCAGTTTTAAAGACAATTAAGAATTCATTCATAGCTGTTGCACATTGTCTCACTTTTTATGTTGACTGCACCTGTGGGGTATCAGAGATACTGAACACTGGGAAAATAAAAATTACTCTTCATGCTTTCATTGCAAATACACTACCGTTCAAAAGTTTGGGGTCACTTAGAAATTTCCTAATTTTTGAAAGAAAAGCACAGTTTTCTTCAATG
>JAODTR010062098.1:0-16765 GCA_025399935.1 Amblyopsis rosae
ATCTCTCCACCTGGTCCTGAGTCTTCCCCGAGGCCTCCTCCCAGCTGGACGTGCCTGGAACACCTCCCAAGGGAGGCTCCAGACAACACAGCCCTCATGTTCATGGGGGCGCCCAAACCTCTCCACCACGATACGGTGATGGTTCCCGGAGAGGGAATACCAATCTCTACATCACAAATGTGTAATGAGACTACAAACTCCTCAGTCACATTTACAACACAAACGCTCAACAGTGTAACAGGTACATGTAGCAACATGTAGCCTACTATTGGCTTTCACCTGTAAATGTAATCTAAATATCCAGAGGGTGTATAGAACCCTGTGAAACATGTCACCGGATCTGATCACTCTAAAGCGGGAAATCAGGTACAGGCCGAGAGACATCGATATGTTAGCGTGCCGCATTGGCGTGAACACACGCACACGCACGCATGCATATGCACTAACACACACATTAGCTCACTGACAGACGCCGGCCGACAACAACACTCAGGTAAACACAACCAGCCTCCATCTCCATTCTCTCTCTCTTTTTCTTCACCATCCTCTCTACCCTTTCCATTTCCGCACGGTGAGGCGGGTTGTCGTGGCAACGGCGCGGCTACCCCATTAGAACGACGGCGTGTTTATAAGAGGAGCTGTGCCTCGCCTTCCCGGTTTTCTCCTCGTTCTCCGTCTACATCTCTTTGTCCTTTTGATATGGAGAATGAAAAAAAGGGCCCGACAGATGGACAAGAGGAGGAGAGAGGCTCAGCTCAGGCAATCATTTAGCACTTCCTTCTGTTGCTTATATCTCCGTATTCTCTCTGAGAAGTTTCTACATTTCCCCCCTTTTGTCTCGGAGGTCGCAGGCTCCTGTAATAGCTGCTGTGTGAAACGGCAGCTGCCGGGGAGCTTTATTCCAGCTTGCGCACTAATACCTGCGCACACACGGCAGGTGTGCGCGCACACGTAACACACAGGCACAGACACAAGACTATCTCATACTAAATATTTCTACACACTGTATACACATGAGCCTATCTGGCAAACACACACACGTACTCTCACCATCGCACAAATTACAGGCGAGCTCGGCACACACATGGTATTCTCCCTCTATACTCATAGGCACTAAAATGTCACACACACCACAGCCACACATTGTGTAGACACACACACCCACACACCATCTCTTATCCACTCACGCGAAAACACAATCAAACTAGACACCTCTGTATCACATACACAAACCTGGTACAGACAGATACTCTTCTTGCACAAATACACAAACCACAACACACACACACACACACACTCATACCTACCTGGGTAGAGAGAGTGTAGACCTATTAGATTAATTGATGAGAAATGCCGCATCAAAGAGAATTCACAATGAGAACAAATAAACGGGATGAAACAGCCGTTTTTGGTTTGTCTGTAGGAACACAGCACTATCTAATGTAGTGTGTGTGTGCCCTTGTGCGCGTGTGTGTGCGTGTGTGTGTGTTGTCTCCCAGGTAAGAGAGGGAGATATAGAGTGTAGATAGTCAGGTTTGGTGTGGGTGAGATTGCCAGATGGGCTTAACGTTAAAGCTGTAAATCACTTAACCTGAGGGCTAATGGGCTTATAGCCTGTAGTAAACACACACACACACACACCAAATAAAAAGCTACAAATGCACATTAATACAAGTCTCCAACACCCTCACTTCCACACACTTGATTCACTATTGTTGGGTCCCAAGTCGATAATAGGCCTTATCTAAATTGATAACATTTAAATCATATTCTTGGTGAGTGCCATTTTAATAAGAGAGTAATTTGTCTGCAGGCTGAGGGTATTTCATCCACTGTATATATAACAACTTTCTCAAATGTAGAGATTACATTTTAGGTGAAAATGTATATACTGTAGTAATGTTAATTAATATATCATGAATATGTAATCTGCATAGTATGGGTCATTAGTATATGCCATTAAATGTGCACTAGGTTAATTATGTAAATACAATATTAAAAACATTAATATGTTACATACTATGTATGTTTCAAGCTGTGTACACCCATGTGAAATTAAACAATGTTTATAAATCATGTTAGAATCGCCTGTAGGTGTCAATGTACAGTTGAATGTATTGGATCTTTCAAAAATGTGCATTTATACACTACCAAATTTAATAGCAAATACACTCCTCACCAAAGCAAATGTTCCAAAATATTATTTTTTACGTATTTCGTTAACAGTTCAGAGTCCAATTAATGTAAAATACAACTGTAATGTAGGCTGACATCTGAACAAACTGAGTCATATCAGCTTACATGTCCTAGAAGAGAATACACTGTTTACCTGACCCATATCAAATACAGAACATCGTCGTATGCCCACTATGAGTATCATCATTGTCTGTTTGAGGGCCTGTGTGTGTGTGTGTGTATGTGTATGTGTGTGTGTGTGTGTGTGTGTGTCTCACATCATTCCACAATATACCTTGTTAAAATTGGTGCACATTTCAGTCACCATATGGGTCTGAATAAGGCGTTCTGAAATGAAGAGCAGATTTATGGCTGTTAACCTGAGTCATCGAGTCATACACATACCATTTAAATAGGCATCTGAATCGTTTGCAAGGGAGAAGGGCTTTTCATCTGTTCCAAAACACACAGACTGAAGCGGGTTTGCCGCTGTATGTGCACTGGGGAAAACACACACACACACGTCGGCTGATTTGTGGAATAGGAAATTGCCAAATAAAATCAGTAACGCACGCAGCTTAAGAAACCAGCTAAAGCTGTCAATCACCAGGGCTGCCTTCCACAAGCCCTCCCTCTCTCTAGTCCCAGACATGCACACACACGCACGCATGCACACACACACACACTCATGCTTTACAAAGGGTCAAGACCATGTTTCAGCCATGTATTCCTTTTCTCATTATGTCTTTACACTCATTTGGTTTGTACTCGCACCTGTTGAAGTGTGATAGACCTCCTCTTCTTCTTGCACCTGCTCTCTCCATCCTTATCCTCATCTATACCCCCCTGTCTCTCCCCACAGTATACCTGTCTGCCTTTCTTTCTACCTGCCTTTCTGTCTGCCTGCCTGTCTGTCTGTCTGCCTGCCTGCCTGTCTGTCTACTTGTCTGTCTGCCTTTCTTTCTACCTGTGCCTGCCTGCCTGTCTATCTGTCTGTCTGCCTGCTTGTCTGCCTTCCCTTGGTCTGTAATCCTGTAATGTGTCTCTCTACCCCACCCTGACATATATCTGCGATGGAGTGGCAGACAACACCGTTGCCACGGTTACTGCAGCCATTGTGTACCCGGTTGCCAGGTGACGGGTCGCCGCGGCGATAGAGAATTCTCAAGCGGCGAGCTCGAGGACCTCGACACTCGCTCTCTCCAGCTCTCGCCTCACGTTTTCTTGATATATGAAGCTTCACTTGTTTCACGTGTGTGTGTGTGTGTGTGTGTGTACACTAGCCACAGAAAAGCCCAGTGACCTTTAAAGGGGACGGGGGGGAAAAAAACAATGGAGGAGTGGAACAGAATGGATTGATGGCTTGTTTGTGTTCATTTCCACTCTCTCTCTCTTAACGCTCTCTCTCTCTCTTTGCCGGCTCGTTGCCTTTGAGTGTAGGCTTTTTTCTTTCTCCATTTGCGAAAGGCTATTGGCCGGTTCAATATTGTACCCCATCCTCTATTGACGAGGGTCTGTCTCATTTCTCTCATTTCCCTAGCTGAGGTGTTGTTTGGTGAAGCCTGTGTGTGCGTGTGTGTGTAAGTGTGTGTGTGTGCATGTGTGTGTGTGTGTGTGTGTGGCAGGTCCACCAGCGAGGCAGCGGCTGCGTCCCTTCTTGTCTATCGCCTCCATCTCCCTCCTCTTGCTTGTCTTGGCTGGCCCTCGGCGCCCAGGGCAACGGAGCAACCTTCATTATCAACCCCCTCCCCCACCACCCCCCACCCCCCCACCCCTTCTCCTCTGCCTTGTGGTGACGTCGCCCCATAATCCAACACACACACATTCACCCCACTGCCCCAACCCACCCAGGTGTGTTGAGGTAATAGGGAGTATGTGAGCCTCTTGTCTGGATGGGGTGTGTACATAATGCAGCACTCTGCTTGATTGACATCTCCCTACTATGGCAGTTTTGTTGCATCTTTTAGGGCGGGATAACTGAGATATTCTCTATGATTGGTTATTTTTGCTTCGGTATAACAGTGTTAAACCAGCACACACATGGGACTGAAGGGATTTGCAAGTGTTGGCTGTTTAATTGTGTACCCTGGTTTAGAAAGAAATTAGACATTTCCTTTATTGAAACAACAAGGAAAATAAGCAAGACATTTCTTTTAGTCTGGTTCATAGGTTTTAGTGGCTGGATCGATAGAAAATGTACACTGGTCCCTGGGTTCCTTTCGTGCTCACATTTAGAGTGGAACAAAACTTGCACTACTGTATTCACGCGAGAAATGTTTCTTTTGACAAATTTACCTTTTTTCTTTGGGTTGTATCGAGCTGTTTGCGATGAAGCTGCTGCTTCATGGGCCGATTGTTCTCACTGTAAACTAACAGCTTTACGTTAAATTGTAAACGAATTGGTCTCCGCCCACTTGGTTTGTTCGGAAACAGAGTGCAATTGCTGTGTTCAGATATACTGTACAGTAGCCTACCTCAACGAACTGATCTGGGGCAAGTTACAATTCAACCACTCCAAACGAGCCAGGTGTGGAAGCATCTGACACTCACTCACACACACACACACACGCACACACGCACGCACACACACACACACACACACTCACACACACACACACACACACCTCTGTAGAGAGTATAGGCGCAGAGAAAAGACTAAATGTGTAAATAAACATGTCTTGTGTGTGTGTGTGTGTCTGATGCAAACAATCCTTTTGTCTCTCTCTCTCTCTTTCTCTCTTTCTCTCTCTCTTTCGTTCTATCTCTCTCTATCTCTCTCTCTCACACACACACACACACACACATACACTGACTTATTCAGACATGCAACATGTCCTGACAAAAACTTTGGTGGGAAACATAATGTCCAAAAACATCATTCACTATCCTTCTCTCAACAGCATCCATTTGTTTACCACTTCTGTGCCTGGTCATCCTCTCCTGTCATTCTTCACTTTCTTTTCTCTCCAGTCAGAATGACTCACTTTTGCCCTTTTCCATTTTGTCATTTCTTCGTTCCATCTGTCATTTCTGTGGCTTTTTGTCTGGTGGTGTTCTGTCTGTTGGCTAGCAGTAGCAACTTTCAGTCCTGACCCTCCATGTCACTACATGACAGATAAGACACCTTCAAGCTGAAATTCTTTCTGACAAAATATTGCATAAATGTTAAGTGAATTTCCCAAAATGTCATAAAAATATATAATAATATAAAACATTTCCATCATATTCTGTTATGTGAATATTCAGAGGGTTGTCCAGAGTCAAGACTGCTTTATATTGTACAAGCCAAAATCAATATAATACTTGTATTATTATGCCAACATTTCCACCATGTATAACAGTTTTGGGGGGTGTTTCTATTCATCTAATCTTAAACCAAGATCTAAACTTTGCACTTAATGCATGTGAGTGCCGGTGCACATCTGTTCAGCACCCTCCAATAGGCAAGAAATGTTTTGTTCATATTAAACAATATACCATATTCAAAATAAATCATATAAACAGTGCACAAAACATTCTCACTCTGCTGCTATTCAAACAGATTGTCCAGATTATATCTAATATACTGTCTATGTTTTTATCAAGCATGTTAAAATACATATTTTCTACACAAAACTGCCACAAATCTATGAACGACTATGATATTGATGACAAGGTCAGTGACATCACCACACGAGGCCAACTGTACATTATCACAAGTGACTGCCCTTCAAAAACGCAATGGCTGTTCTCCCGCCAGCCACTGTAGATGGAATGTCTGAGCAATAATGTGTGTATTATCTCGAACAAGGCCTTGTTTAGCACAAACCATTCATCATGTTTGGCTGTGTGTTATTATTGAGAGATTCGTTTTATGAGCCAATTTTATGCTACTCCTTTAGCACTAAATGTAATGCATGTGCTATGAGCTGTATGTGTGTGTGTGCGCGTGCATGTGTGTGTAAGTGTGCAGAATATTTAAACAATATAGTATTAACTTAATCAAATGTATCCTTATTATCATTATTACAAGCTATTGACTATTAATACATATTAGCTAATGGCTACAGGGGGGCATAAACTCATGTTGCATTTGAAAGACATTCAAAAAAAATGTTACAATAAAACTACTAGCATAGCATTTAGCACATTCATTTATTGTGTGTACAGTACATACATACTGTAACATACATGACTACCCTGTGTACAGAAAAGACCAGCATTGGAGTCAATGATGTCCTCACAACCCCAAGCTAAAGCATCCATCCCTTCGTTTGTCAGCCTCAGCCTCTAACCTCATCACAAGCACTTTTCTCTGTCCTTTTAGCTACTAACTGCTGTCTTTTCTCTCCATCTCTCTTTAATACTACCATTTTGTCTACTTAGCAGCAGTCTCATTACTTACCCTCCATCTTACTTTGTAAGCGTCAGTTAAGCCTCTTCAACATTTCCTGTCGGACCCTTGCTAATGGACTCGCTTCTGTATTTTTCTATGTTATGCACTGCCTGACATGTCATTGTATTTGCGTGTCACAATGTCTTCAATCGATTGTAGCTTTTTTGGAAAAAAAGAAGTTTTTCTGTGTTCCTAACACCTCTCTGCCATAATGGCCCTCGGGGGATGAATAACATTTATTGAATCAAACATTTTGAGTGGAATCTCTTTTCTTTTCATAGCCCCTCTTCCCTTCAAGCCTCCTCTGCCTTTATTCTTCTCTTCTTAACCGCCACTTCTGTCTTCTATTAGCGTACCTCTCTCTCTCTTCACATTGGCCTTTTGTCTGTCTCCAGTCTGGAGTATCTAGCCAACCCAGGAAGAGTTCCAATGACTTCTCCCAAGCATGTCTTTTGACAGTTTATGAACACTTCCAAAGTTTCGGTGAACATCAAATATGAACAGTTATAATTATTTAGCAGTAAAGATCATTTTGACCCTCATCTCAGCACACAATGTAATGCCCTTATGTTATCCTTGCCATTTTGCTTTCATGGAGACAAACTGCAAGAATCAAAGTTAAATATTTATCACAGCAAATTGAAATATATTTTGGAAGAAGTTCCTCACAAATGTTTTCCCCCAAATAGTACAGAAATAATGTGTGTGTGTGTGTGTGCATGTGTCTGTGTGTCATTATGCAATTTTGTTATTTCCAAATCCCAAATGTTGGTAGGGCTATATATATATATCTAGTATACAGTATATATGTTATGCATACATAATACTGTATGCATAACACCTGAGGAGAATTCATGTTTTTCTTCAAATCGCTGGAAATCAATTGACCTAGGTATAGAACTTTCTCATTAGCCATATGGTGACCCTAATTCCTAGCCCGGATACATTGTAGCACTTATGTGACCCTGGTCTCCCTCTCTCTCCATTTCTATCTCCAGAGACGTCTTCTGAGATGACTGCAGAAAATGGGACAAAGGCTGGATACGTTTCCCTTCCCTGTAGAGTTTCTGTTGCTAGCAACGGACTCACGTGTTGGTACGGAAAGGTGTCTCAGAAAGAAGCGACAGCCACAAGGGACGGACTGTGGAGAGAGACAGACCAATATGGCACCCAATGAGAGTGTGCGCCTGAGTAAATGCATAAGGCTTTACCAGTGGCACATGTGCATTTATGACACGCTGTTCTTCATTCGTCTCCGACAGCTACCGCATGCTTGTCACTCAAACACGCATTCAACACGCCTGGACAGTGAAGCAAGTGTACACATAGACGCGTACAAATAAAGTACAAAACTTACAACACAAACACACACGCACACACAGCACACATACACATATACACACAACCACATTTTGCCCTGCATTGTTTGCTTGGTGCCGTTGTTCCATCTATCACGCACTGACAGCCATTCACTGTGGATTAGAGAGGTGTCAGAGAAATCAATAGTGAAATATATAAATAACAAGACAATTAAACCCTTTAAAACACAGCAACAAGTGTTTGCTGCAGTAACACTTTAAACCAGCAGAGAGCAGTGATGAGCTGCCTACTTCAAAATCAATCAACAGAAGGAGAGAGGGAGGGCAGTAGCTCTGGAGGAAACTTCTTTTGTTAGTTTGTTGTGTCTCCCCGTTCCATGTGTGAGCAGGCTGTTCATACATGAAAAACTCACCAAGCCATTTTCGCCTTTAAAAGCTTTTTCCCCCTACAGTCTCGACTGAATTTACGTCGGTTCTATAAATACAAGTCTCGTCATCGATCAGGGGCGAACACACAAACACACAGCCGGCCCCCTGAAGCCCCCCCGGGCGCATCATTCAGAGACCTGTCCAAACGGTGAATAAAAATGATTCATGAGCGTTTGGGTCAGCAGAAAGCCAGCACTAGAAGTCTGTATGTGTTTTAAAGATGGAGAGAACATGAGAGAGCGAGAGAGAGAGAGAGGGAGGGATAGAATGTAAGGAAAAACACAAATAGCACAAAAGAAAACTAAGAAGTTGTTTTGACCGAATGGATAGCAATTATATAAAAGTCAAAAAAGATGATGAGAAAGGAAAGGAATATATTGTTCCCAGCTGTTCCTAATTCATTGTTGGAGGAGCCAACAGTGCAATTTTTACAAAGAAAAGAGACCCAAGCCAGGACACACCGTTGCCCTGACTGTGACAGCTTGGCATGCATCCACGCACACACACACCACACACACACGCACAGACACACACACACACACACACACACTACACAGTTGCACACCACGGTGGCATAGGAATGCAAGAGTTCACTTTAAACAGTAATCCAAACCACGTCTGTGACCTCTTTGCGTGTGTGTGTGCGTTCGTTCGTGCGTGCGTGCGCATCTGTGTCTGGTAGGGAATGTGTATTTTTGTTTATGCCAAATGGACGCTCCTGGTTTTTGACATTCCAATTACTAGCTTTCACAAACAGAAACACACACATACACATAGTGTATATAAATATAACATATATATTCTAACACTAAGAGTAAATGCATCTAGTAGTCAATTTACTCACACACATATGTACAGTATACAATATACTGTGTATTCTAACAATTCCCACTAGAACGGGAAAGTAGTGAATGTGCTGGATGTGGTATCAGGTGAACGATTAAGCCTCACAGCAATGGCGTAGGACCCGGGGGGTACGGGTGGGACATGTCCCCCCAATATTGGAAACAGTTGGATTTGTCCCACCCAAAATGTATCCCGCGAGGGAGAAATAAACAACAAAATATGAAACTTATATTTTGAAAGCGCAAATGATTTACTGGTGAAATGCGCCAGTATCGCTGTGAAACATCTTTTTTTGTCTCATCTTAATGTCCGATTGGTAGAACGAGGTAAGTTTGAAACTGTCTGTATAACTACTCAACTTTGGATAAGGTGTCTATGTAGTCTAATAGTTTCATGTAAAAGGCTTGTGTAAACTTCTTTCATGATGCCAGCCTGCATGGATTGGCTTGAACTGCTCTTGCCTTGAGGCTGAATCGTAGGCTATTTAGGCAATATTCACATAATGTGCAGATCTTTTTTTGTTATAAAATCTTTCTTATCAGAGATTTGTCTGGCTGTGTGACTTTCGTGTTCATTCTATTGCTCCTTGAATAGACCCAATTCATTTAACAGCAGTGTTTGTGATTGTAGGCTATACTTGCCTATATATAGTCTCATGGCATAACGTAAAAACATGTATTTCTGCGGCATGTCTGTGAAATGGAAACAGCAACTGACTAGGCTGATCATTTGTTATAATGTCTGACTATAATAGCATCTCCAGTCATATTTACGCATCCCACACACACACATACACACACACATGCACAAATGGGTGCATACAATTACACCAGAATGGAGGAAAATGTATTTTCTAACCCTCAAAATGTCCTGGGGAAAGACCCCCAATCCTCCCGCATTATAATGTGTTCCCCCCAATGTTTAAGTCACTCCTATGCCCTTGATGTCTGCAAATTCCTGCTAAAGGTGTTTAGGATGGGGTTTAGGCCCAACCCCCAGGCCAGGCCATTTCATCCACACCAGACTCAGTAACCCATTTCCTTAAAGAACTCGCTTTGTGCACAGGGCCATTGTTAGGCTGAAACAGTAAAAGGACCTTTCCCAAACTGTTGCCACTAAGTTGGAGGCACACTAAGCATGCTGTACCAGGGATAGACTAATAGAACCAGGCCAGTTAATACTTTGGCCAAGATGAAGACTTAGTGGCTATAAAATCTCAACCCAGACATTGTATAACTAATTTGTGAATTACGTATAATTCCGTATATAAATTGTTTAATTTGACATAATTAGCTCCAGATGGTGTCTATGGAAAATTATTTGTGGTAGACTGCAATACTGAATAAGCAATGTCAAAGTACCCACTCTAGCCACTGGACGTGCATCATTGGTGGCCAAAACAAAGAATTGTGTTTCCACCAGTGTTCATTTCGTTGATAAAAACTATGACTAAAATATTTCGTTAACGAGACGAAAATAGAGTAGGCAGCACAATGTAAAATGTGGAAGGTCTTGTCACTATCGCGTTCACATGACTGCAGTGACTGATATAAAACAGATATAAATATAATTTTGCGCTACAGTATGACAATATAGGACAGATTGACAGAAAACCAGACCGATTCCATACGCATGCTGGTCTTAAAAAGTAAACAAATTGCCTACAGCACTAATTTAGATTCCTTACCTTAGTTGACTAACAGGTTAAAATGAATGAATTAATTTGAAGGGATTTGTCAAATTGTGCTACCAGGCCGGAAAAGGGTTATAGCTTGACTATGCTACCATCTGCATGCAGCAGGCCGTACCGGTATTAGACTTTTGCATTTGTTAAAATAGAGAATACATTTGGACTAAAAGTTGACTAAAATGTAATGACTTTTCGTTGAGGAAAAGGTTTTCTATTGTTGTCGAGGAAAATAAACTACTATTTAAAATGGAAATTACTAAAATGTGACTAAAACTATTATGCATTTTTGTCTGAAGACAAAGACTAAGAATAAATATTAACACTGGTTTCCACAACCACACAGCAATGTCTATCCCTGGCTGCAGCATACAGATTTCCATTCATTGGATATAAGGGGTCCCATACCTTAATTCCTTCCCCACCTAACATTATCGTTAGCATCATACATTCAGGCAGATATGGGCTTTTCCTGGCATCGGCCAAACCCATCTGACCGCCTTATTTGTCTGTCTGACTGACAGATGGAGAAGGTTGATTGGATCCTCCAGACCAAATGAGTCCACTGATCCTGTCCTAGGGTGCTCTACACCACTCCAACCGACGCTTGGCGATCATGGTGATCTATAGGCTTGTGTGCAATCTGCTCGTCCATAGAAACCCAGTTCATGAAGCTTGTCATCCAACACTCGTGTGCTGATGTGATAGTCTGGAACTCGGTAATGAGGACTATTGTCTTCACGCAACACACTTCCGTCCCGTGCAGTGAGCCAGTGTGGCCTGCTCTAGCAGGGTCTATAGGGTGGACGCTTGACAACGCGATATGCTGGAAGGGTGGAACTGGCATCCTATGGAAGGTCACGGAGCCCATCCTGCTCTGCACATACTGTAAAAGTAATGGATGTGGCTGTAAAGGCCAAACATATTATTTAGAAAGAATTAAGGGGTGTCCACATACTGTATAGCCATGCACACATTCCTAACATTACCATTGCTCTCTCTCTCTCTCTGTTTGTCCATTTTCCTTAATTAGCACTTGCTATCGCTTCCCACCTTTACCACTTCATTTCCTCCATCTCTTCTCTGTGTGATGCCTGACAGAGGAGAGCAGAGGAGAGGAGGGGTGGCGTTCATTAGACTGAGCGTAGAGGATCGGGGAGGGACATGCATAGTGGGGGAGGGGCAGCCATTAGCAATGGCAGCTGTTTCTCTTGCATATTAATATGTACACACACACACACACACACACCATGCCAAGTCATTCTGTGGAGGCATATGGTTCTCTCACATTCACACACGCACACGCACACGCACACGCATACACATCACCGCATAAATCAACATTGGTCCCACTTCATACAAGTTTACAATGTAGACTTTTTAAGTCCAAAGCAAATATTAAAGAGCAGGTAAAGGTTTTAAAGGCAGGGTCAGTTATTCTTGCTAGCTGTTTTAAATCAAAACCCGGCATCTCACACATAGAAATGCATTGTGAAGCAAAGCGCAGTACTACGACTTTGTTGATACGAGCGGTGTTCGCCACTTTTTTATGTTGCTATTTACAGAGCCTGGGCTGTATAGAAGTATCATGTTATTTTTTCAACACGCACAGAGAACGGTAAGATAGCGAAATGCGAAGAGATATTTGTTGTATTGGACAAAAAGTGTATTTAGCTTAGCATTTTGCATTTAGTTTGCACTATTGCAAGCTAAATGTAAGCTGGCTTGGCTCCGTAAATAGCAACATAAACAAAGTGGCAAACACTGCTCATATCCTACAAAGCCGTAGTACTGCTAGACCACACCTAATGTTTAGACCAACACACGTAACATTTGCTATTTGAAAACGTGGGCGCAGACACTTGATTCCCGCTTTGTGCCACATTGCGTCGGCTGTAAGAAAGTAACTAATAGAGCCATTAGTGTCCCATTTTACTTATTTTTGAAAGTATAATCTAGATACTAACACGCACACACAAGCAAACCACAAAGAAAGGCTAGCAGAAAGCTAGCAACACATTACTGCATGTGTTGTTCAGCTACAGTACACTGTCTGTCGTTTTTCTATAGGCCTACAGTATGTGTGCATGTTTAGAGGAGGAGAAAGAGTGGAAAGACAATTAAATATTTTCTTTCAGAGAGAAAGACATTGACACATAACCAGGATAACCAGCCCAAACAAGAAAACACCAAGACAAACAAAGTGTGAAAATGAAGGGAAAGCACAGTGCATCATCTTCACCTGCACGACCCCCATATAAAGCAAAAACACAGCCAAGGGAATGGAATTCAAGCCGTTATACTGTAATTGCAGTGTGTGGACAAACAACAGCACAAAAATAGACAAACACACACATTGGGAAGTGCAATGGAACATGCTATTTTGGAAAAGTCACTTTGTAAATCCATTTTAGCTATAAGCATTTATTTGTTCAGAATACAGGCACACTCGCAGTACAGAGCAACACTGAAGTAAACAACAATCTGAATACAGTGAAAAGTACCAAACTCCTCTTGTGGCTTCAAACTGGTTAGTGTTTAAACACACACACACACATGCACACACTGCTGTGAAAGTAATAAAGTGAGTCATAAAATCTAAAAATTCCTTGAAATATTTGCTTTTTGTGACTCTGGCAACATTTAGTCATTTTTTCTGTCGCAGTTATTACACATGATCTCAGTTATGTTGAGGTGGCCAATTTAATAAAACGAATTTGCCATAAGTTCTAGCTATAGTTTTTAATACTAGTGTGGCTACTAAATTGAATCAGGTGTCCAACTGGTGGAAAAATACAATACAAGCAATGAAGGTGTACACGGAATCAAGGAGAGATGTTGCTCGGTGCAGAGGAGTAATATGAACAGAAAATAGTGCACAAAATTACTGTATAAAACTATATTTAAGATGTTTTCCTACAGTAAATATCGACCAATCAAAGCTATCCCTTTACGTAATGCCCCTAGACAGCATTGCTCAAGAATCTTGCGTGGCCCAAGACTTTAGAACTGCAGCTACTAAGATACAGTGGCAGGAGAGAAAGACAATCGCACAAGTGCTTGCACACACACACACTTCAAATGTTAGCTTGACTTACTATATGAAATCCGAACTGTGGCTCAACACCGCAATATTGTCTGAAAATGTCAGGGTTCAGAAGGAAGCCCCACTGGGACAAAATGTACCGTCGACAGACAGCCTCAATCTGTTTTTACCAAGACATATGGCTTTAATATATCACGTTCTATGCCGAGACAAATTGTTTCTCAAAACCTCTGCGTGTTCGTACCACAATAGCATGGTAGCAACAAGGTAGCGAAATTATGGCAGAGTAGGTTTTGGCGGAAACAGATTTTGGGCAAAACACTGCACCACACAAGGGTTGTTTTCATGTTTCTAAATAGGAATCCGATTCAATTATGTCCCACTTACTACCTGAGAAACCATGCAAGAAGCAACACGTACAATAATGTCCACACACACACACACACACACACAGTGCTGTAGACGGTCTGCAGCACACATACAAACACATGCATGCAGATTTAATTAGATTTCCCTGTATGTCTTAACTGTGTTCCTCACTAATTAGATAGAAGTGGTCTGTCGCAAGATAAGTGCTCCCATGTGGCTGTCTTATTTTGACTTTTTATCACAGCGTACACCCACACACTCAAACAGCCAACACAACACAACACACGCTATGTGCATCAGAAATCAGAACTGCGCATTTACAAAACGTGCTGTGACCTTGTATGTGAGCACACACGTGTGCGCATGTGTGTGTGACACATCTGTGTGTACACGCACGCATGCACGCACACGGAAAAGCGACAGTTAATTACACAGGTCTGGTTTTGATGTTTAAAAAAGAAGGAAGACTAAATTCTCCCAGTAACCTCAGCTTCCTGTTGAAAAGGGCTTGAGGATTTTAAAGCGTCTTTATGAGGTCTCGTGGCCAGGAGGTGTGACACTGCCTGAAGCCAAGCTCGTAAGACGCATTTCACCATTGCCACTGTCGCCACTAGGCCTTTAACCTGAACTTTCAGACCTTTTTAACAACGCACAGGCCACAGGGCTACACCCTATCCAACAGGCCACTGTTTATAGGGGACAGTTTGTGTGTATGTGTGTGTGCTGTGGAAGTTTCTTCTTTTTATTCAGCAAACATAGTGCCTCCCAGCTTGTGAAAACTTGTGGTGTAACCAGAGGGACCCTGGAGCCCTAGAATTGGCCTTGGCACTGCACTTTTATTTGCCCTCAAATTGATCCAAGAAGGCCACACAGATTCTTGACTAACAATGCAGATTTGAGTCACTGTTATTCTTTAGAAGAGGCTATATTAGCTTAGCCTACAGGTTAATGCACCAGGGATGACAGGGGATATTAACTTTAAACTCTCCACCTCCATCTCCTGGAGTATTCATATTTTTATCTGTGTTGACCTCTCTCGTCACTATGACCTCTAAGCTCCACCCACCCAAGGTGATGTCAAAAACGGCCTGTGAAAACATTGGTCAAGATAAGATGAGGCAAAGTGCTATTCTAATGGACCACAACACAATCATGAGCTAAGCTAGCAGCCTGCAGCATAGCGCCTCCAGTGGTTTTCTAATGTGCACAATACAACAAGATAAGTGTAGCAAAGCATCAATGCTGGGGAAATGCCAGTTTAGTGTTGAGAAAACATTGCATGAAGATAAGAAAACCAAAGGATCATACATTAGTAGAGTATTGACTTCTAACTCTGATAACAAGACACTGCTAGCCATAAGATAAGCTAGCACAAGTAGCTAGAAAAACAGATAGCCCTGAGCCTCCAAACAGTATAATGTTAATAAGTAACAATAAACACAAAAAGAGTGTACAAAGCGGCAGTCCATTTAGGTACAGTAGCTAAAGATGACAAAATGTTTCTCAAATATCTGTTTTACTTGCTCATAGAACACTTTCACTACCCATATGGACATTCACTCGAACAGGCAACCTGTTCTGTATCAAATTCCACAAATCTCATCGTTCATTAAAGTCTGCCTTGAGAGACCAAGAAGTTCTTTCTTTTTTGTCCCTGAGATCGAGAAACAAAATGGAGAGCCTCAATGGCAGAGTATGCTAGCAGGAGAGAGGGAAGGCGGTGGGTAGAAAGAAAGAGAGGAATGAGAGAGGAAGCGCGAATGGTGTGTAAAATGGGAATAAGAAATGAGCGTGATGCTGAGGGGACACCTTATTAATGATGCCGACGCGACACAGTCCAAAATGAGGTGAACATTGAAAATGAGTGCCAGGCATCCGAGAGAAAAGTAGCCCTGCCACAGCTGCTGCTTACGTTTCCCTCACTTAGATTAGCACAGGGAGAGAAATGACGAGTAGGCCATATAAGAGTGATTGAGGAGGGGAGATGGAACATATTGGGGTGGATGGGAAGGAGAGCTAACTGAAATATGTAAATTAGCGGATTTCAAACTTATACTTATTATTAACTTATTGAGGCGTTAACCATAATAAAGATTAAACCAAAATACTTGAGAAACAAAGAGCAAATGAATGCAAGAAACAGTCAATGAAAGAAAGTGTAAATGAAAGACAGACAGACAGAGAGAGAGGGGGTAAAGCCAAAGTCAATTGAACAACTAATGTGAATCGATTTGTTGCCTCTGCCTTTGCTCTTTGGGGAGCAAGTGACATTTTGAAGGCTTGCTTTCTTAATGGCTGGGGATGGGGGATATGGGACTCTTTGCCTGGCAACCCAAGCCACTGACAGCCTGCTGACAGCAAATACCCTGAATAGGAGAAATATTGCAAACCCCTGTGTATGATTGCTAACAAATGTATGTGTGTATACACATACATACATACATACAGTGGGTATAGAAAAGAATCACCCCCCTGTAAAATAATTACATTTTATTGCTCTGCAGCCTGAAATGAAAACG
>JAODTR010062109.1:0-39105 GCA_025399935.1 Amblyopsis rosae
GCACGTCCAGCTGGGAGAAGGCCTCGGGGAAGACCCAGGACCAGGTGGAGAGATTATATCTCCAAACTGGCCTGGGATCGTCTCGGGATCCCCCAGTCAGAGCTTGCTGATGTTGCTCGGGAAAGGGAAGTTTGGGGTCCCTTACTGAAGCTGCTGCCCCCGCGACCCGACTCCGGATAAGCGGGAGAAGGTGGATGGATGGATGGATCTTCCACCATTGTGTTTTATTGTTTTATTTTATTTATTAATTGTTACTTGCATTGATGTGTACAGCAATTTGGTCAGCATTTGACTTGACTTGACTTGACTACTACTGTAGGTTTCTGGCAACATAAACGTCATTAATCTGTTTAAAAGTATAGTCAGCTATTGCAAGCGAAATGTAAGCTACAGTTATACGCTTAAAATGTAACAAATATCTCCTCGCATTTTGCTATCTTACATTTCTATGTGCGTGTTAAAAAAATGAGTTGATACTTCTACACAGCCCTGGCTCCGCAAATAGTAACATAAACAACGTGGCGAATACCACTCATATCAACAAACCCGTAGCACTACGCTTTGCTTCCTAATGCATTTCGATGTGTGAGGCGCCGCTGCGGAGGACCACGGAGCAATACTGTTTTGATTTGAGCTCGAAGTTAGCAAGAATGACTGACCCTGCCATGAAGTCTTATGAGGCCGGGGGTTGATGCAATAATGTGTGCTGCTGTGCAACCAACAACAGAGCATTTTACTAGCTTAACTTTATTCATGGTCTAATGCTAGCAGGTGCTGTACTTGCAAGATAAACAACAATGGCGCATGTTTGCAAAATTAGTTATTTCATACTGTGGGTGGTGATATTCAGGTGGTGGTGGTGGTGGTATTATTGTTGTGAGGGACTATCTATGTCACAGAACAAGCAAAAACAAAACATTTGCTTTATAACATATGCAGCCCAGAAGAAACTGATTGACTTGTCTTTTTTAAACTTTTGTGGGTTAGAAGCATAGTCTGTATACTGTATATAAATGGAGAAACCCCCTGTGACGTCACCCATAACTTTTCTCAAGAAGGTATAGTAACACAGCACTGTCATGAACGGAGAGACTAGCTATAGAGATACAAAACCTTATTTTGAACCAGGTTGTAAACATGTAAGTCGGACATTTTAACATTGGTGTCTATGTAGATTGAATCCCTTTGCAGCCAGCCACTAGCGGCCAATCGATGAACTGCAGGGTTTGACACATCCGCATTGTATTTATTTCTCAGCACTGGAGGTTCATATACTGAAATGTAGCACTGAAGTAGTGAGTTTTTCATACCGTGTCTTCTTTGATGCTAATTTACATTTGTCAGGTGAATTGTAATAACACGTTGCCAAACCATAAATAAATAATACTTCCTTTCAGGGAAGGATATGACGGTGTAATCAGTTTATTGCCTGTGCATTATGCCAACTGTCCCCATATTTGTGTCTGGCATGCCACTGATGGGCGATAAGGCTCTCAAATAATCTTATTTGCACGGTGCTGAATGTAATTCTTCTTGTGAGCGGAAACTAGGTTGTGTTTAGGCTTGGGAGCTTCATGAATGGGGTCTTTCTACTTGTCCTGTTCAAGGCCGTGTGTGCAGTAAGGAGTGACAGAACAGAAAGATAAGAACATCATGTCCCTTGATTCCTTACAGCGACATGTTATGTACAATAAAAATATATATCTTGAGATACCTGTTGATATAATACAGAATATCTCCTAGATATATGGCTATCATGTACCATTCGGCGAATACTCCTTACCTCTCAAAAACTCTACATCCCAATACCCAATGCTGCAAAGGCTGAAAGTGTATGCATTTAGTGGGTGGGCGAGGACAATTACCCTCACAAATACTAAATTACTTGTACTAACCTATATAAACATGGATTATTTTCTGAATACATCTTGGGCTGCCTTGTATGTAATGTAATCTTCTTTAATAATAAAATAATTTATAGTTAATACAAAGAAAATGCTTAATATGCTAAAAATGTGCTAAATGCGGACACACATATTTATATGTGCACGTTACATTTCTCCTTGTAGATTATAGAGATAAGAGAGTTTGGAGAAATAAAGAAAGACTCAAAAATACCTGTAATGGGTGTGGTTAAGGATTTTACGTTTGTGAACACAGATTAGATAATGTTTAGTTAGGTCACCACATCATACCACTTATACCACAGACACAGTGAGAAGCATCTTGGGAGCTGACATCTTTTCTACATGGGAGTACTCCACTTCCACACTTTTGTGGAAGTTGTGCGATTGTGTTTATTAAATTATGTTTTTTTAGATTTACAATACATCCTTAAATTCACATATTGTCATTTTAGCTTTTTAAAATAATGTACACTATTTTTCATGGACATTTAGTGCAGAGCTACACATTTTTTCAACAAATATAACAACAAATATAAGTGAATCAGGGTGTTTTGTTGGTTTATATATGATTGTAATTCCTTAATTTTGAGTATGCATGCTTTGCAAATAATTCTTTATGAATTAGTGTTGACTTAATTCATAAAACATTAGTTTATTTTTATTTTTATAGTGTGTGTGTGCGTGTGTGTGTTGGGCACAATTATTCTTAACCCCATGCAGGCAAGTCTGCTGTTAATTTAAAATGGTAAATTAACAAAAAAGGTATTTATTGTCATATAGTTTATTTTCCTCTGGCATATCAACCTTCAGTTGTTTTCATGAATGCTTTTTGTTCCCTGTCCTGCAGTTTATATAAAGTATATAACATTTAAAACTGATCCCAGTCCATGTTGTTATGCCAAAGAGCATGTTTACAGCATGTCTTGCTGTGCAGCTCTAAATATGAATGGATCAGTGTCCGGAGGAATTTATTATTTAATCAACCACCCTCTCTCGGATGTTTCATTACATTTACAGTATGTGCTGTGATAATAAATCTGAGCACCACAGCTGTAGCTTAGAGCAATAGGGACTGTACAGATGAATATTCACTTAAATTTCGAATGAGGTAAGTAAGGCACTCTATTTTGTGTGTGGCTGTCCACTGTGACATAATTTAAAGTGTGCTGAAGGCACCGGCTTGAATATTGATTTTCTGGTTTGCTTTTGTTCAACCCTTTCCGCTAAGCCATCTGAGCACTGGACTCATAAACGGTGGGTCTTTGAAACTAAGGGTATCTTGTTCATTAATGGCTACTTTAAACATTTTGTAGAAACAGTGATCTTACCTCATTTTGTAGAAACAGTGATCTTGTAGATCATTTTTCTCCTGCTTAGCTGACAATAATGAGCTCAGATACAAGGCTTTTGCCTTGCCAATTCCAACACAGATGTTTGACCAATTCACCAATATTGAGTCATGTTTTGTGCTTACATTTGTCAATGCCTGGTTTTCGTAGAGCTTTCAAAACACTACTGATCATGCATTTTTACAAAAGGGGCACTTTTCCTTCCAGGTGTCTTACTTTTCAGTTTTTTCATTGTCCAATTGGAGGTTGAGGTTTGAGGCTAATGCTGATTGCTGTGTCTGATTAAAACAAGGTCAGACAAAACCGGACTATTGCAATCCAAGTAACTGCAGTAACTAATGATCAAGAAATATATTCGACTTTATTAACTAATTTCTAGGTTTATTTATTGGTTTGTATTGTACACTGAATGCTAGCAGTAATAAAGAAAGGTAATTAATATGTCAATTTCTTCCCCTGATAATAAAATTTTAGTGGCTGTGTTTTGGAAATCACACTTAACTATAGTGCCCCAAAACATTTTTAGCTTGCATATGGATGAACAGACTAAGCTTGCCTACACCAAATAGTTGGCATTTTTCCCAGATATGTTCTGAATCATAATCCAAGATTATAGTTAACTGCCAAGTCCAGAAGGACTTTGTGAGGGTAGAACAAGCTTGTTTGAAAATAACAGGTACTGTTTAGCAGGTACAGCATTATAAAAGAGAGTAATTGATATTTGGAACATTACAAACGCAAGAAAACAATTACCTTCCCTGGTGAAAGATGGTGCTCCAAACACACTAATAACAGCCTTTTGGTATTAATTGTGATCATAATTAATTATATCTGTAAACAGTTTCTATAGACCTATTGTATACATTTTATGAATATTTTATGTGATTTTCCTCTCCGCTCTGCTCTTTTCCATATGTTTTTGTTTTCCCTGACTACTCTGAACTCTATCTGTCCTCTCTGCCCATGTTGAGCTCACTGTGTGTTTCTTTGAATAAGCCTTTACATGCTAACATTGTGCAGTGCAGGAAGACAAGCAGGCAGGTTAGCTCTCTCTCTCTCGCTCACACACACACATACACACACTAAACACACGTTCTCATATTAAGCAGTGGAGGAAGTGGTTTTCTCTGGAGTTCATTGTGTTTTATTTTATTCCCCATGCCTACCATCCTACACAGAACTGTGTTGAGTGAGGTTGTTACTGCTTGTGTGTATGTGTGTGTGTGTGCGTGAACACATTTATTTCCCTTTTTTCTCTATGTATTGTTCTCCTTGAGTTTTCCTCTTTCTGTGTGTGCATATTCTTGATAGCCGTCCATATTCCTACTAAACACAAGTGAGCAAAGCAAGAGACACCGAGCCCAAAGCAAAGGTGAAAAATAGGAAGGAAGGAAGGAAGGATGGACGGAAGAAAGGAAGTACTGAAGGAAGCATGCTATTGACAACAAACCACCCACACCAGGCTTAACGACCTGTTCCAGGTCCTATCCAGTGTGATAGCTGCCAGTGAACATTCTGCATCAGTATCGAACTCAGCAACACCTTATCCTCCATCCCCCCTTGCCCAAACATTTCTGAACAAAATCATAGTACTTGAATCAAAGTACAGAATGCCGCCATGCATTGATTAGACATTGGGCCTTTAAAATAGTTAGAATTGTAAGAAGTCAGTTGATTAGATGTGCACTTTTGGTAGTGAACTTGTTCGCGAGTGAGGGGACATTGGAGCGGGAGATTATCCGGAGAATTGGAGCAGCGGGAGCGGTATTGCAATCGCTTAACCGCACCGTTGTGACGAAAAGAGAGCTGAGCCAGAGGGCAAAGCTCTCTATCTACCGGGCAATTTTTGTTCCTACCCTCACCTATGGTCATGAAGGGTGGGTCATGACCGAAAGAACAAGATCTCGGGTACAAGCGGCCGAAATGTGTTTTCTCAGGAGGGTGGCTGGCTTCTTCGGGAAAGGGAGGTTTGGGGTCCCCTGCTGGAGCTGCTGCCCCCACGACCCGACTCTGGATAAGCGAATGAAGATGGATGGATGGACTTTTGGTAGTGAACTATAAAATTATTAATTGTAAGCATTGTATCTTATTTTATCCTTTGGGAACACATACATGTGTGTGTGTTTGTGTTCAGAAGGATTAAACTCGACCATGTAGCTATAGAACACACACTGTGTTGGTTTTAACCCTCCGCAGCTCCACCCCACACATGAAAAGCATTGTGAAGCAAAGTGTAGTACTACGGCTTTGTTGATGTGAGCTGTGTTCGCCACTTTGTTTATGTTTATATTTATGGCGCCATGGCTGTGTATGTATCAGATGTTTTTTTCAACATGCACAGAGAATGGTGAACTAGCGAAATGTGAGGAGATATTTAGTGAAATTTACTAAATGTGTATTAGCTTACAAATAGCTTGCATGGGTTGACTTTAGTGAGTGAATCACGGTATTGGTTTGTGTTTACCAGTTATTGTTCTTTTATTCCATGCTTTAAATTGTAAGAAACGGTACAAATGTTTCATGTATTCTTTTAAACTAGATCCATACAGTATGTTCTTGATTTGTTAACAAATACATTTTGATTTGACCTGTGTAGTGTACTGCCAGTGCCATTGACCAGAGACACTGACCTCTATCTGAAGTTGGTTTCCGGGCACTGCACAGTGGCTGCCCTCTGCTCCCTTGAGGGATGGGTTAAATGCAAAGGACAACACCTTTACTTTTACCTTTACTGTATACTGTCTATCCCATCATATAATGGATTAGCAACACATACATTGGTGTAGACTCTCCAATTAGTCCCTCCTGGAATGCTCCTTGGTTTATTGATCTGCTGACTACAAGGGCAAACAAAAGGCTAGATGACTAGACTGTATGGCCTCATGTACATCTGTCCTGCAGTGGCTGTGCTCTGGAGTTGTACATTCTCAACCAACCAGTGTTTTGTGTCTACAGGATATGTTTGTATATTGTTTCTGCAGGCACATCAGTATCTTGTACATGAGCATTTGCAATGGTTTGTATGATTACAATTTTGAATCGAGTACTGTATCATATGACTTTCGGTATTTGGATTAAACTACTGCTGCTGCATTTACTGTAAGTTGTCACCACTTCACAGTGATATCACAGTGGAACTGCTACTTCTGCTTCGGCAAAGTAATGCATGTGTGTTGAGTGCTGTGACTGCGGAGCTTTGTTTGTTTGAAGGAGCTGTTAGTAGGTAAATTGTGGATGCCACTACTGGTCTGGCTATCTACTATATGCCTCAGAGAGAGCAGCAGAGTGGCTAAGAGGGAATATCTCTGTTAAAGGGTGTCTATGTAAACAGATATGGTCCAACACAGTTCAGCTTGTGTAGCTGTGATTTCATTGGGTTATAGAAGGGAAGATGAGGGTTTTGTGGAAGGAAGACGCCGAGCTGTTATAGAGCAAAATAACTCCCTGGGTTACTGCTACAGTACATTTGGTTCAGAACAAATGTAAGTTATTAAAGGTTAGTTTGAAAAATAAATGTGCAAGCAAGAATCTTCTGGGTCATACAAGTTTTTTATCCCAAATAAAAGGTGGTTTCTCTTATCCTGGTATCACGAAAGCAAAACATTTCTCTATTTGCATTTTTTTATCCCTCAAGGGCATCCGGTTCATTACAAGCCATTGAATCATATTAATGTGACTTGTACTCAAGTAATTGGTAAACATGCTGTCATTACATATTAATCTACAATAACATGTATGAGATACAGTATGGAGTTAAAAAATATGAGCAATGCTATGTTGGCTTGTCTTTTATTGCTACTGCTTGGAGTATAAACACCAGCAGCGGTAGTTTTGGATAAATGGAACTCATCCATATTATGTATTTTAGCAAAAGTAGCTTTATCAAAACACAGTTTCACACAACCAAAACACAGGTTTTGGAGGATTATGTTGTACATCCATGCAGATACAGTGGCTTTATATTTTTAAAGATACTGATACTAAGAAAATGGATGTGGATGTGACGTTTCCCTCCTAGACACCCCAAATGGTTGTGGAATTGACATATATTCAAATATTTAAAAATAAATACTTTAATAACTTGATGACGGAGTTGATTGACCCCTGCTGGTTCAAATTAGATGGTGCAGGCTGTAGCCCCTCCCCTTTTCCCTTGTACAGAAGTGAAGCTTCATTTAATTATCTCACACACTTCATTGAGATTCCCATCGCAGTGGTGTGGATCTACTGCACTAAGCAAATAGAAAGTGTGTATACTATATTTGACATCCGCTTATTCATACACAGGCTGGGTGGAGTTCAGTAGACTCAGATGTGGTACAGTGTTGTTTGCATGACATGCAGGCCCAAGGAGTTATGGAGAACCTACAATTAACTGGCTTGGAGCAGAGCATCCTAAATTAAGAGCAGATCCCAAACAATTTCAAGGGCAAAGCAGTGTTATGTTATCTCTGTCTCTCTCATTCCTCTCTCTCTCCTTTAGCTTCATGGGAGCCAAAATATGAAAATAACTAGATGTGGTTAGATTCAGAACAGCTGAACGCTCTAAATTGGTGTGAAGTATTTATCTCTGCAGAAATATGGATGTAAATAATATTTGTTCTGCTTTTGTGTGTGCGTGCGTGTGTGTTTGTGTACGTGTGTGTGTGAGTGTGTGTCCATATACAAATAGTGCATGTGCATTCTTTCAATCAGACAGTTCCACCTACATTGTTAGATATACCATCATATAATGTGCTGTGTGTGTGTGTGCCCTGCGTGTGTGCGTGCGTGCATGCATGCGTGTGTGTGTGTGTGTGTGTGTGTGTATGCATAAGCCAACTGGGTTCATCAGAGGACAGCCATAGGGTGTACGGTCTGCCTCTTGGCTCACACCCATGGCTACAGCAGTTGTCCTGTCTGCTCTGTATACAGTCTTTGTTGAGGGCAAGTCTAGTGAAAACCCATTGAGAAAAACAGAGACTGAGTTGTGGCTATGGTTTTGTGGCAGAGAGGAGTAGGAACTAAGGAGCCAATTTAAATAAGCGACAAAGGAGTGTAAGCAGAAGTAATTTTGTGGAGAGTAGGAGAGAGCAACTTGGACAGCAGGAGGTCATTACACTGATGTGCAACTGGGACTCACTCTAGACTTCTTATTAAGTTGATTACTAACTACAGTATACTCTGCTCAACTGAAATTAAATTAAATGTATGCAGAAGCACATTTTGGGTTACAGGATAGGATAATCTAGGCAACAGGACTCTGTGTGTAAAACCTCCAGTAAACCAGGTCTAACTGTAAGCATAATTGAACAATATGTGTACCCATACCTGTGTAGCTGTACATATAACTGTAAATCACTGGGGATACATTAAGTATTGTTGCTAAATGTATTAATTATTGGCAAAGAAAATGACTTATACTGTATGTCATTTAAATGTACAGTTCATATGTAGCATAGAACAACAACGCTGTCCGAAAAGAAAACCACTATCGCCCTATACACAGGCAGGAACTGCTGTCCTGTGAATTAACAAGACCCTCAAGAGACATCCACAATGTCCAGACATGTCCAAACATGACAGATGTGATCCATTATTCCACATAGTGATTGCACAGGAAAAGCTTTATGTACTGTACTAGTGAACATGTGTTACAAAATGGATCAAGAGACAACTTACTATTATCTAAATATTATAAGCTTGTATTCACCCCCTGTACATCCTCTAAACAATTACAACCTTGCTCTATTATTATTATTAGTTATTAAGGCCTATTGATGCATATTTGGAGCATATTAACATAATATGTCTTGTTTCTGTATTAGTGCATTTTCATGCGAGTTCTTCATACATATTGCATAGTTAGAATTCAATTCTGTCGACTGTACATTTGGAAATAGGCCTACTGGCCTAAGTACTGGCTCTTGCACTATATTCATTGACTTACTTGTTAATTGGTGGCGATAAAGGCATACGAGGATCCTCAGAGGATCAGCTGTTGTGTCATCAGAAGATGAGCCTTATTTCTCTGGTCTGGATGGTAGCACGTAGGTCTGTTATATATCCAAATACTCTGTTGTGCTGGGTCTAATTGGGTGACAATGGTGTCACTGCCTCATGACTTGGCTTAATGTGGCCTATGTCACATGGCCTTGGTCAATCTATCTCTGCTTAGCTGACCTGCCTTTTAGCGTAAGTGTCTCAATTTTGACCTGACATCATCGTTTCATGGTCAGACTCACATGGGTCTCTCTCTCTCTCTCTCTCTCTCTCTCTCTCTCTCTCTCTCTCTCTCTCTCTCTCTCTCTCTCAAAACACACTCGTAAGAGACACATTCTTGGAGCCCGAAAGGGCTGAGTGAATGTGGCCGCAGAGTGGCGCGGAGACACACACTCTCCTTCCTGTCCTCCGTCGCCTCGCCTGTCAAGGGCTGTGTGGTGCTCTGTGGTTTATTGGTGCGGTTCTGTCACGGGCTGACAATGGCAGCGGGGGCTCGGCTGGAGGGAGCTGATGAATGGTGCTCTCTCAGCCGCACACACAGCGCTCCACTCTTCTCCATTGTTGTGCTGATTTGACTCAGCCGGCTGCACGGCAGCATTTATACACTGTGTTGGCCTTACAAGCAGGCAGATGCACACGGCTGCCCGCCCCGATGATGAAAAGGGGCGTTGGTACCAGTGCTTGTGTTACACTCCATAACACAGCATGTAACTGGCTCCGTGGGTTGCACAATGCTTTTTGCAGGGTCATGACATGATTTTGGGATAATCTACATGATATCATTTTCTGTCACAAGCTGGTGATAATTCCTCAGTTATTTATGCCATCAAGTTCAGTCAAAAATGTGGCCTACACACACACCTACTCACACACTTACTCTCTCTCAATTTGTCTTTCTCACACTCTTTCACACACACTCTCTCACACAAACACATAGACACACACGCGCACGCAAACAGACACGCACGCACACGCACACACACACACACACACACACAAACACACACACACACTTATAAGATAATTGCTGTCAACTCTCTGACACGGTCACATTGAGAGGACACATCTCAACCTGCAGGACTAGTCACTACTTAGACTCACCATGCCGTGAAGATCTGTTCTAGGCTACATGAGTACCACTAGTGCATTAGAAAATGCAGCTCAAATCTGCGGATATATTACGGCTCCAGTGAAGGGACGTCACTTTCTCAGCTTCATATATGTACTATGCAAAAGGTTTTGTTTCCGCTTGGTGCTCTGGAGCTGTGAGCAGACCCTGTTGTTGTTGCTGTTGTGTGTGCGGTTTCTATCAGAGATATGGCTGGTCTCACTGTCCTGTTTCGTCTCTACATGGGCTGCCTGAGGGACAATGGTGGTCAGATGGTTGTTGCTCCCTGTCACACCAATAAGGAATACGGTAGGTCCAGCATAACTCTGGCCAGTGGCTATGATGCTTTATCTGTATTGCAGAATATATTCGGATTTATTGAAGTGTCTGTGGTGCACATGCCATGTTTGTGGATTGTGCATATTGGGTACTCGCATTTACAGTATTTGGAGATTACTGTAATTTGATTTTTTTTTTGTTTTAATTAAAGGTTATATAAATATACGGCTATTTGAATGGTTATATATATATATATTCTTTTTTTTTAATTAAAATCTTAAGGGCTTTCCTTTGAGACACATTTCCAAGTTCCTTCTCTATTAATCCCCACTAATTTGGAGAACATAATGATACTCCCCCTAGGCTTTTCTTTTGAAACTCTATTAATAGATTAATTTCTCTTGGAGCCAATCAATGAATGAACCATTTCTTTTGTTTTTGTTTAAAAACTTGCGGTTAAAATATTTTTTTAATGAGAACTGATGATACATAATTGAAAAAAGGGATGGGTTTGGCATTTGTTCATAAATATTTGACACATACAAACGCATTAATCTTTATTTAATGCTACTGTTGTATATGTTATAACAATAACTGACTCCAAGGAGCTTGATAACAGAGAACATTACACCTTTTAACATGTTTGCTAGTGACAGAAAGGGCTGATATAACGTTTCCTGCAAACATCCTACATTATCAAGTCTAATAAGGATGGATGCATCAATGTACAATATGTGCAATATATATTTCTATGTGCAAGAAAATATTACAACCAATCAACATTAAAACCTATTCCACTTACAAATCCACTGATTGGAAAAGCCTAACTTCTTTCCCCCTTGTGAGTAATTAGCCAGGAGAGGAGCATCTTGATTTAGGGAGAGGGTGGGCAGCATAGGAGGCACATGAATAGCCTAGAGCTGGCAGCGCCTTGCTTTTCTGTTGCCCAGTGGGTGGTGGGGCGTTGGCCAATACATGGCTCGCCTGTTGTTCGGCCCTGCCTTTTTGCTACACAATGGTACAGCTCGAACCATCAAACCGTTGGTATAGCGGTCTTCAGCAGAACCTTGCATGTCCTAGGTTTGGTCTCGGTGGGTTTGAAGGGGCTTTGCAACGCTTGTTCTGGGTCAAATGGCAGTGCTGGACAACCACAGCTGGCAGTATGCACAGGCAGGAAAAACCCTGATCAAGCTCTCAGGTACGGTAATTGACATCTAGGTTTTTGTTTCTGTAATTTGTCGTGTACAAAAAAAGAAAAAAAAGTAATAGTGGTCTTGTTTCATTGAAGGTTGTTAGAAGAATCCTTGTTAATTCAAGTATACTAACAATACATAAACAACTTATTTATGTATGAATAAGATAGCTTGTGCTGTGTGGAACCAACACTGTATTAATCACAGTCAAGTTAAGCATCTCTCAATTCAGTTTGCAGTGCTCGGCACGGTACTATTCATTCACTGAATAGTAAATCAGTATTTCCTCCAGGCACCAAGAAGACTTGTTCAGGTATCTTAAAGATGCTGTGTCCATCACGCTTGATTCTTCTCTTCCGCTGGTAATTCCTCTTGCAGTGCCTGCAAAGCTGCAAGGGTGGTGAATGCAGATGTCTGAGGGGAAGGCTGCGCTCAGGCGATTAGGGGAAATGGGGCTATTTGTCATAAGGAGAGCGCTGCAGAATGAGATCACCGCAAGATTTATAATACCTAAGCCATAGTTGTGATCAGGGGGAGAACTCCCAAGGCCCGGGGCATGGTTTGCAGACACAGGCACCAGTTATGAAAGCAACAGTAATAGTAAGTGATGGTTGTCATGGCTGCACCGATATTACAATATAGTTATACAGTATTTTACAGTATTACAGTACTCCTGTTGTCTATGAAATATCAGGATACATTTTTTTACCCTTCTAAATGTAATAGCTAGTATTTAATATGCTAAATTGAATGTTGTGTAAGACTAGGCAGCTGTATTTCAAATGTGACCTCAAACCCTATATATTTAACCATATCAGGCCTTATACTGTAGCATAAATGATGGCATAACTATGTTTTTATGATAAGTAAAATAAAAACAAAGTCACAAATTCATATTTTTATTTGAATTCTCATTGATTTGCATCTGCAGGGGTTTAGATAGTTGGCAGTGTTCAATATACAACACTGACAAGAGAAGGAGAGGGTTGACAATGGTGAGCGCTGGGGAGCATTAACTATGTAACTAGTCAATAGTGGATGTGAAATTGAACACGCTTGATACACACACACACACACACACACACAAACAATCACAAATCATGTGTTTAAGTGGGGTTTTTATTCTTCCTCCCATCTCCTCCAAAATATACTCTTTATTAGCACAATGTATTAATTACGCATTAACAAATATATTTCCCCCCCAATGTATTGTCTTTTCATTTTGTGTGGGCAGCAGTCACTCTCTCGATGTGATTGGCGGTGTCTGTGGAGGCTAGTTTAATACTAGTAGGCTACATTACTGGCTAACTTTCTGCAAATTGGCAGATAAATAGTTCACCTTTGGGGAGAGATGTTTCAGCATTATTGAGATACATAGTTTATTATACGGACAGGCTGCCTAAATGAATGTGAATGTGCTTCGGCTACAGTATGTCTTATGTGGAAATATACTATTGTGAGGGCACACAGTGAGAGCAGCAGTTCATTATAGCACATTGAAACAGCTTTGATTGGGACCATTCAGCGCTAACAGCTCTTTCACACATACAGTTACTGAATTGTGCTGAGTGCAGGTCATTGTTTGTACGAACACTGGCTGTGCACATAATGTGCGAGAATACGATTTATATTCCGAGCGTGACATCTGTTGTGCTGTAAAAAAGAAAGCACATAAGACAATTTTAAAATATTGTCTTTGTTATCGATTCACAAAGTTATTGATTCACAAAGCTTTTTGCTCACAGGTTATACAGTATTTAGAGCATGCATCCGTGTAACAAATCGTCACTTTTCACCTGGCGGTCCCATGTTATCTTTTATGAGATCTTTACAGACATGAATCTGTGATTGGAGGGACCGTTGCCTCAACACATTAAGAAGAACAGAAGAGGTATTTCATTGACTAAAGCCTGTTGCACGCTTGTGTTTTCGGGAATGTTTTTCGGCTATGCTTTGCACTCTGCCCACGGACTGCCTGCGTATTTTATCCTTCATACCCACCCACCCTCTGTATGTAAGTAACGTATAATCACAAATATATTAACATTCATAACAAAGTTATATTTTTATGACATTTAACAAGGAAATGGTGGGCGTGGAAGTGCGGCTAATCAACAAGCAAACGGGTTTCTTTTAAATGAATATCTGTAGTGTTTATCCTGCTTCTACGACATTGCTGTCTATGTTAAAGCACTTCAAAAACGCAAGGCAGTGTGCAAAGACTCATTGATTAACATGGGAGCGTAAACGCTCCGCGTCGGCTTAGCATCGGCTTTGCTTCAGCTCTGCGTGCAGTGTGCGATGGCAAAGAAAGGCAGAAAGAGTTGTTTTGATATGTATTTTATCTCCATGTTGTTCAGGGGCAACATGAGCATGTAGTTATTCTAGTCTGTGTTGTCACAGGGGACATGTGAACAAACCCATGTGTGAATCCACATAATTGTGGTGAGGCTCAGGACCAAAGATCTTATCTACAACATGCAATATGTTGCCTGTCAGATATACAGTATGTTGTACTCACCAGGGGGACATAACATTACTAGCAATGCACCACACTGCAGCAGCTGACTAGCACAGCAGGTGTGGTTGATTGGTCACTCTCAGTGGGTGGTCTGTGTAGTCCGTGTAAACAGTGTAGATCTACCTTGGGATCAAAGTAAAAGATGGTTTGCTTTCCATGATGACATTGTTTAAGTGTGCAATAATATGTTTACTGTAAATGTGCAGTGAGCATTTCTAGAGACTGGTGATGTCAAATTGAATCATGAAGTATAATTTGTTTTATTTATTTATTTATTTATTAATGTTCTTTTATACTTTTATTAAGTATCCATTTACACTCATATTGGAATTTGAGTGCAGCTATTTAGGAGTAGGTTGGGTTTAGGTATCTTGTAATATCGGAACTCATTGGCTACATTGTCTGACGCCTCTGTGGGCAAGGTCCAATATTTTTGGGATATTTCCATGGGTCTGGATATCTACTACAAACTAGAAAACACAAATTTTATATTCATATGTGGTTATCTGTTTATCTGTTTATAGAGATTAGGCATCCTGCAATCAGATTTTTCTGCTCAGAGTCCCAGACCACTAAGCTAACCTCTTCCCACACATGTCCTAATGGTACCTCTCTCTGAGTCTTGTCTTGTTTCAAATGGCTGTGGGCCTGATAGCCACAGTATTCTACTGTATCATAGCCACAGTACAGTATTCTACTGTATCATAACGACAATATTCTACTGTATCATAGCCACAGTACAGTATTCTACTGTATCATAGCCACAGTATTCTACTGTATCATAGCCACAGTACAGTATTCTACTGTATCATAACGACAATATTCTACTGTACCATAACCACAGTATTCTACTGTATCATAGCCACAGTACAGTATTCTACTGTATCATGCAGAGCCTCTCATTTATTTTCCCCCTAAAGGAAAAAAAAAAGTGGCACATCACTTTCTCCGAGGGGCCACTATTCTTAATGCCTTGCAGACACGGTCAATGTAGCTAAATTATACTACTACACATGGCTATAGTAGGTATTAATATATAAGATTAATATATTTCATCCCTCAGTTCAATAGAGAATTCAGTTGAATTTGGCAATAAAGGGACACTAATATTATGAACTCACACAGTAGCCAACAATATGTTGAAGTAATTGAAATGGATATACACTTTGTGGTAGCATAGCCTGCTTTTTTCTACTGTTCTGCATACAGCCTATCTTAAAATAAAGTTTGAGGTCATAGGGTTATGATGCACAGGGTTGGCATTATGCTCTCTGCCAAACTGCGCAGATTAACCAAGTATACAGTCTGGCCTGTTGACAGAAGGATTGGACACAGAAGACATTGGCACCATTCACTAGTGCAATCTGTCGACAAGCACATACGCAACTGAATTTATTTAGGAGGTTAAAAAGAAAGCCAGCTGGAGTGTTAGCTTTTAATAACGGTTGCGCTGTTGAGTTACAGTTCATCACAGTTTGTACTCTTAAGACGCACGTTGAGGGCCAGTCACATACTCGTTGAACTCAGCTCTTTTGGAGAACTGTCAGAAATGTGTCATGTGTCATTGTTGAAAAAAAAAAATCTCGTAACGTGGTCTAACGTGGTGAATATGAACAATTGGGTTGCTGAACAATACGCAGGCCAGCGTAGCCAGTTAGTCAGGGATTAGCAGGGTAAGAGGGATGGTTGGCACACTTCTGTCATGTTACATTGTAGCACACAGGGATTTTTTTGGGGGGAACAGACCTAATTGTTCTTTTCCCCTTACTGGCATTTAATTTGTTTTTCAGCAGATAGAGCATTTAACTGATCTGCACAAACCATTAGTCTTTTCCAAATTGCTATACAGTACATGCACTGAGGTTGAGGTTTAAATTGTACGGCTCAATGTTTAGACTTCACCACAACCTGCTTGGTTGTATCCTGGAGCAAATCGAAATCCAGAGAGCTAGACTCAGTAAATGTCTGTTCATCTTTTGGCACGCTTGAGCACAGTGCATGAGCTTTTCTCCCTGAAATCCACCAAGCTGACTTGGTTGGTTTATTTTTAGTTAAATGGGACACAACCTGTTTCTGCCAGTATATACACATCCTCAATATACCAAACACTCAGATGAGCCGTGGTCTGTACAGTTCAGCATAGTTGTTTTCATAGAGACACCCCCTATGGCATGAGCCATGCAGCTTTCAGAAGGAAACCAAAACCCTTTCCTTCCAAGGTTCACCCAGAGGTGAAACCTGAGCCTGTTCTCCTGAGCTCTGTGTCTAATATTTTCATGGTATGAATCTGGTATTACTACTATCTAATGAAAGCGTGGCATATTATATTGTTTTTTCTTCTATAAATGAGGAAGAGAAAAGGGGAATTGGGAAAACATTGAACAAGTATACCGGTTGTGGTACCTAAGGAAAATGCTGATCTCTGATTTAATACCGGTATGTATTTAGTAAAAAGCACTTTTTTTGCAAGGTTACTGCATGATTGCACTTTCCCAGTGGAGAAAATTCCCTTAAAATGCTGTGGCAATGCAAATTGTCACCACATCACAAATGACGTGCTGTAGTGTATTGTCTGGTACAGTATATACAGTAAGATAGCTTTCCCCACAACTCAGACATGTTGTCATGAGCAAGGCCTGTCATAATTTGCCTTGCCAGCCCTCTTGCACTTTTGCAATACTATTTACACATAACATACTATACTATCATTGTCCTACCAATTGATATATGAGCAATGACTCTCGTGACTAAAATAGTGTTTGTACGTTATGTGTGTAGCTGTCTTTTGTATGCAATCTATGTATGGCATCTGAATTGTGTGTGTGTGTGTGCGTGTGTGTGTGTGAGATGAATGACAGTATTATGACATGACACACTGACTGTCGAGAGATGTTGGTCCTGTTAGCTCAATGAAGCTTACAAATGTATCATTGTCCTTTACGTTGTGTCACATACTGTATTGAAAAGACCGTACCCTCACCCTGCATGGTTCATTAGAAAAATAGTCACAATGCTCTTTTCCCATCCATTTAAACACGTGAATAAATGTTATTGTTGCGTTATCGCTTGTTTAAAAGCTATGCACCTCTCCATTCCTTGTGAAGCACATTTCCCTCAAGCTTAGAGGGCACAGGGAGGATGGCTGTAAAATGGATTGCTCTTATTATGGATGTGTTAAGAACAAGCGGTTTGTGATTGACAAGCTTTATTTCATGCTCGGCAGACTTGTAAATGAGGCCTTGTGCGTGGTGAGGGGACAACGTTATTACTGCATGACAGTGCGTACTATGACACTGCGTTATTGTGTGCGCTGTGGTGGAATACATTTATATTCATGGGATAATTGAATGGGATATTGCTCCATACAAACATAAATCTCCACATAGAATATAGTAGTGCATGATCCAAGGGTCTGTGCAGATCGATGATACTGATAGTTTGTCTCAGTTGCTTCCATACTAGCAATTACAGTTGTTATACTGACACTGTCTTTCGTAGATTCGTTGAGCAAAAGTTACTACAAAAGTTACTTCAAGTTTACTACCCTCCCTCTGCCATAGAGTACTTTGCTGGAAATTTGGGAAATAACAGGAAGTGCTATGGCAAAGCTATGCATAATCAAAACAATACGGCAATGTGCTAAGTTATCCTTTGCTGTTATAATCATTTGATAGAATGCAGTGTGTTAAAATTGATTTATTTCAACCTTTATTCATTTGATCATTCTTAAGTGTATGTGTCTGAGGTTGTGACAGGAGTAACTGGGTGTATTGCAGCATACAGTGAATATACAGTCTAACAGGGTCTCAAAGAATGTACTTTAACACACCCGCTTGGCATGTGCATTCATGGTAACATTAAGGATTTACAGGGTTCACACATTTCTACAAGCTATGCACTAAAACATGGCAACCACCAAAAAGATGGCTGCAGAAGTGCCGACACAGCAGGGGGCGAACAACTATTTGTTGTGCACATTAGCGCCACTTCTTGTGTTCCATTGGTGTCCATGTTTTGTTTTTGAACACCTTGCAGAACATAATGTATACAGTATACTGCGTATGTTCATCATGTGTCTGCAGAGCCAAGTGTGCAACACCAAATATTTACCATTCATGGCTGATGCATCACTTAATCAGATGCAGCTGAAACGCTTGAGCTCGCTGCCCCACGTTTTATTGGTTGGCTGGAGCAGAGCAGTTGGGATGGCTAGGGGAGGGGACAGAACACATATGGACCAGCTATCAAAACAACAGAGTAGGAAACTGGAAATACAATACTGTACTGCAGCCCTCAGCGATAACTTCTGGCTGCAATAAGACCATTGGATATTTCTAACATTCTGCATAGCTTAAATATGTTTTAAAATAAAATCTCACACATTACATTACGTTGCTTATGCTGTACATTAAGTGTCTTATCTATGTGATGGCATGACAGACAGCAATTTAGTTTAAATCACAACCTTTGCATATTCAATATGGGGCTTGTTTGCTCTCTCCGTATCTTTAACTATAGTATACCCCAGTACTGCTCAGTGTGTAATGTAAATTGCTGTAATGTAAATTGAACTGCTGTTTTGGACTGTTTTCTTGATTAGAAAAAACCCAGTCTATTTCAAATGACATACATGCACATACTGTAAGTGTGTGTTTAATGGTCCATCTTGTTCCTTGGTATTACATGTGCTGTCTAATGAGGAGGTGGAGTGAAATGGTTAACTCTAGGAAAGCAAACCAGAAAACGCAAGCATATGAGAGATTTTTGTGAATTATCTATTGTTTTTTTATTTTTATATACTGTATTTTTATTTTATTTAAGAATACTGTAATTTCTTATTCAGATGTTTCAGTTTCACCCCCAAATCTGAGCTGACCATGATATTACAGTACATGGTTTTTTACTATGCACCGTGTATATATGATGTATTGTCAGGGTAATTTTTCATTCATCTCTAAGCGTAAGGAGTAATTTCCTTGCTTTTACCTTTTTCAGTGTAAGCAAATGAGAGTGAATCAGTGCAGTTTTGTGATGTGTCTCCAAGGACTAACCTATCATGCTGTGTTTTGCTTTGTTTTAGGGTTTCATTGCAATGAGGATATGAAGGCCATTGATGTACTTCCCATCCTCAAGGAGAAAGTTGCTTTCCTATCAGGTCAGATATCTTCAGTAATATATTATGATTTTGTATTTTAATATGAAATATTCTTTAACATATCATAAACCTAACATAACTAAATTTTTCTTGTCTTGTTTGAGGGGCTATAGCACTATTTCTATACACTGTATATATACAGTATACTGTATATTTTGTACAGTATATATTAAGGATTTGCATATAATGTATATATATATATATACTATATATATATATAGTATATAAACATGTATATACAGTATATATACATGTATATATATATATTATATATATATACATATATATATATATATTTTTTCTTGGTAGGTAATGAGTTTTCCTTACATTTCCTTCAATTTTCCATTTCCATTTCCTGTCAGCTCTGACAGTGCAAGCTACAGATTCAAAACTATGTGCATGAAAATGGTCAATCAAACCCTCTTACCCAGTTATTCAGCAAAGTTTCCTGAATGTTGATTAGCGTTTGTATACTGCACTCTTTGTTGTGTTCCTACAAAGTGCGTTAAAAAGGTTGTAATCACAGTGGCATCTGAAATACCAGAAAAGCGGATGCTGTAATAAGACACAGTGGTCCTTGTATTGTCTTGTGCTTAGAGCATGACAGTCTCTCAAGGCAACCTTCACCAAAGCCCAGTAATGTCACAACTTGGCTGCCAGATTTTCAGAGATAATTTGCCTTAATCACCCGCCCCCCCGCCCCCCTGCCACCAGTATTTTGTGTTAAATTCTAAGCCTTAGAAACACCATCTGATTCGTCAGCGTCCTCAATTGACCTCGGACACCCTACGCTCTACAACTATTATGTTTAAGACTTATGGTTTCATTACAAAACTATGCATCAATATAGGCTATACCGTACTGTATAAGAGAACTAAGTCGGAAAATAACTGACGTTTTCTCACAACTGGGAAGTCCTACATCGCTAACCATCGCCAGTAAGTGCATTTGATTGGCACATCCAGGTGGCAGAGACAGGCGTGGTGGTCCCGTCCTCACCATTCCAGCTCGGAGCAACCATGACAGAATACGACCTGAGGACCTACGGAGGCTGATAGCCTACCTCGCCACCATCCCCAGGTATACCACATTGTGCACAAATCGACTGCACACACACACACAACTGCATGCTAAAAAAAAAAGGCTGACTATTGCGATAAACATGGCACCTGCAAAAAGTGTGCATGCAATTTGAGCCAACCAGCCACTGACATATAGTGCGTACATAGTGGAAGTAATAAGAAGTGTTGTTTGATTTGAGGTTGAAGTTAGCAAGCATTCTTGAGAATTATTAGCTCTGTCTTACATATTGTTGTTGTGTGCGTGCGGTGTGCACCACTATGTGTTCCTATGTAGAGAAATACCAATTATTATGTTTCACACACAGAGCTAAGCTACGCTAGCAGACCTAGTGGAGATACAGTATTTGGTGAATTTGACAAAAAGTGTGTTAGCTCACAATGACTTACAAAACCTTAAATTTAGTTACTGGTTTCTTTTTTAATTTGTTTCTCACGCTTTATGAGATGTGCTGTGCTGCGCTGTTTTGTGTCGGCTTGGAGTGGATCGTGTCCTTTAATCTGTCTGATGGGTTTTGCACTTCCTTTCTAAAGGGTTTTTCCATGTGCTTTGATCCTGGGTGAACCTGGATTATTCTTTGCTATACCCTTAAGAATGTTTGCCTTGAGGCAAGAAGAAGTCCAAATTGTATTATTTGTGAAAGTGGTTTCAGGTAGAGGTTTGTCTTTTTTCTATATGCATGCTTTCTTGTGGGGAAACTAGAGGATACATTAAGGCAAACCAGGCTGGCTTGCTGGATAAATGTTAGGGTATACTGTAGGGGGTTAGGATGAGACTGGCTTCTGGTTGGTTGGGGAGAGTGGTGATGTGAGGTAAAGGCTTTAGACACTATAATAATAACAATGCCTGTCCAGAGATTGCTAGTGAGACACTAATTTTTTTTTTTTTTTTTTTACAAAATGTCATTACCTCTTCCCTGTTCTGCAAATTTGATTATGTTCCACCTCCCTTCCCCCTCCTCTTTCTCTTTTCCACACACACTCTCTCTCTCTCTCTCTCTCTCTCTCTCTCTCTCTCTCTCTCTCTCTCTCGCTCTTGCGCTTTCTCTCTCTTTCTAGCCATTTGGCTGCCAGTCTGTTTTCAGAGTGAGGTCAGAGTGAGTTAAGACAGAGGGCTTGTGCATGTTTCTATCTAGACACGTTACGATTTAAGCCATTGACACAGTGAAACCTCCATTTATGGACTTAAACAGCGGCACAGCTCCTGGTAAGCGGCAGTGGTATTTTCATCATTGCAGTAATTCAGCTGTTTCTTGTTTTGCTTTTCTTTCCCCAGATGCATTTCGGACTAGATTTCTATGGCGTGTGCACCTTTATTTTCATATTGCAGCTGCACCACCATGTTGTAGTGAAGTTGTGCGTTCTGCATGCCTGCTTGTGCTTTCATTCACATCATATTTTAGCTGAATCAATTATTCCCTGACATTGAGATATGTTGTTTTGTTTTAATGAAATCATTTCATTCGTTAACCTACCATATGTTCATAATTCATCTTTTCCTTCGTGTGTTTTTCATTTGTCTCCAGCGAGGATGTCGCCAGACATGGCTTTACAGTTATTGTGGACATGCGTGGCTCTAAGTGGGACAGCATCAAGCCTCTGCTGAAGATCCTCCAGGAGTCATTTCCTTCTTGCATCCACGTTGCGCTCATCATAAAACCAGACAACTTCTGGCAGAAGCAGAGGACCAACTTTGGCAGCGCCAAGTTTGAATTTGAGGTTGGCATCACGTTTAAGTTATTTAATGGTGTCTATCACATTTTATATCTTACAAATGTATTTCAATCCTTTAGTGACTGCAAGGTTTATGTAGCTATGGTACATGTATAACATGTATGAAATGACAAGGAATACAGTGTAGGGTCATATATAATGCTAGTTCATTGCAAACATATTTATATTCTTGTAATCATCACATAGCAAGTGCTATAATCATGTCTATGCAACCCTAATTTCTCAGTACGAATAGGACGTCTGTTTGGTGGTGGAACAGTTCTGTCCCGTGTGGGCATGAGGTGCTGGTATATTTAGTCCTGACCCAGTTACTATGGTAACAGGATATGTAGGACATGGCAGAGTACTCCATCTGAAGTAGGGAGTTGGGTTTGGACTAGCCACTTGGGGCTTTTGGCTGTAAAATACTGAGTGAGAAGTGCTTGTGATGAGGAGGTCACTGGTGTGAATCCTTCAGGCCAGCGTAGAGCTGGAGAAGGGAAAATAAACATCTGGCCCTCTGACCTCCCATCACACATGCCCCCGATTAGCCCCCAACCTATTCAAGTGGAATCTACTCAATAGCCAGCAGTAAAACGTTTTATTGTGGTGTGAGTGAATGCATAGGTCGCGTTTCCTCATTGAATAGTCCCTTGAGTTGTTGGTTTAAAGGCTATAGTATATTTCTGAGTTGACTTAAGTCAATCTACTGTAGCTCTTAGGTAAAAGCATTGTGGCAACCTGGGTATATCTACCGTATTAAGCACTGCTAGTAATCCTAGCAGGATGACATTACAACTCTATAAAAACTATAATGCATTGGAATTGGAACTAATCGTTTCAAGTTAATCTATATTTACAATGAATTTGCTGAAAATCGGAAATAAATGCATTGCATTTGTTTTATGTGTATCAAACCATAAAGACAGGGTCAGTCATTCTCGAGAACATTCTCGAGAACAGTATCGCTCCGCGGTCCTCCGCGGCGCCGCCTCACACATCAAAAATGCATTGTGAAGCACAGCGTAGTACTACGGCTTTGTTGATATGAGCGGTGTTCGCCACTTTGTTCATGTTCATATTTAGGGAGCCAGGGCTGTGTAGAAGAATCAGATTATGTTTTCAACACGCACATAGAACGGTAAGGTAGCGAAATGCGAGGAGAAAAAAACTGTATTATCTTACCATTAGCTTGCAATAGCTGACTATACCTTTCATGTACCATCAATTCTGCTTGTTCTGTGGTCTGACTGTGTTATTGATGAGAGCATGAATGCTGTTTGTAATGTCTGGTTTGTTGTTTTAAACCCCACCCAACCTGTGGACACACACAGCTGTGGACATGTGTGATCGTTGGTTTTGAGCATTCCTATCTGTAACCCTGGTCATCATAGGCAGATTTACAACGTATTTAGATAGTCAATATGTACGTGGTATGACTTGTGATCTCTCTGTGTTCTACCCATCCCACATACCTACGTACGACCTACACCAGACGGTGATGGTTTCATTAGACGGCCTGTCCAAGATAGTGGACCCCTCGCAGCTGACCGCTGACTTTGAGGGCAGCCTGGAGTACAACCATGAAGACTGGATCGAGGTCGGCCTGCCTGTTTTGTCGATTCATTTGTCTTTTTTGATTGTTTGTTAGTTTTTTTGTTTGTTTGTTTATTATAGCACCCTGAGGTAATATGCTTATATGTATTTTCTTAAACTTTCTTAAACTGTATTACTTTCATATTTTTCATGTTCGAAAGATACAAAACACTTGATTAACAAATGTATGTATCTTGGCGTTATGGTTAGCTATTTGGCATGAAACTGAGCACTGGAGTGTGCTTTAAACTTCTAATGTGATTTAGGTGTACAAGACAAGATAAGCCTTATAGTGTAAGCTTTACGTATAAAACAACAAGAACAGCTTTAAATAGGCCCTATATCAATAAGGTAAATCAACATGACGTCCGCTCTTACATTCCATTCAGGTTCGTCTCTCTTTTGAGACTTTCGCCAGTGACGCGGCCCGTGCGCTGGCCCGCCTCGAGGAGCTCCAGGACACCCTGTCCCAACGTGACCTCCCGCGAGACCTTGAGAGCGCCCGGCGACTCATGGAAGAGCATGCCGCCTTGAAGAAGCGGGCCACCAAGGCCTCCGTGGAGGAGCTGGACACCCAGGGACGCAGGCTGCTCCAGAGGCTGCAGTCTCGAGCTGGCAGCGGGGGCGGGAGTGGCGGAGAAGGGGGCTATGGTAATCGCACAGGTGGTGGAAGCGGCGACTCTAACGACCACCATCATGGTTTCCATGGCCACGTGGATGCGCACAACCTGGGGGCCAAGGTGACGGGCTTGTTGGATCAGTTGCACGGCACACGGCAGCACCTACAGCAGCTATGGCACATGAGGAAGCTAAAGCTTGACCAGTGTTTCCAGCTACGCCTGTTTGAGCAGGATGCAGAGAAGGTAGAGTATATACAGTTTATATATATATATGTATATATATATATATATCTTTATTTTTTATTTTTTTAAATGTGTGTATAATGTATAATGTTATCAATTTAAATACAAATTAGCGATCCCCATCCCAAAGCACTGGATCCCATCTTTTGTGGAGTTTCACGGAGGGACCTTGCATGCTAAACCATGTACAATATTAGCCTATGGGGTTGGCTCATGCCCACGGCCGGCTGAACTAGGCTTGCTTACTTTTCTTGTTTCTACACACTAGCGATGTTGCATCAAAGGCTCCAATGCTGACGGATGTGTTGTCTCTGCTGTTAACATGAAGCGGCAGCTTTGCAGTCATATGAGCGCTGGGATTTGTTTGTCTGGGTTTGTTTTGCTGTGCTAGCTATAACACAACATGACAGGCACAGTGTGGACAACTGTATTATGGGTGTTAGGATATGCTTGTGATACATTAAATGGCCCGGTTTTACACCTGGCGCAAAACAGGAACGGAGGAAGTGTCTTTGCTAGTTTCAGACCAACGAAGTTGTAATTTTCCCGTCTAGCGCCCACGTTGTTTAACTAGCAAATGCTTTGTTGGGGCGTCGCTATCTTGAGGCAGGGGAAAGTGATTGTGCGATTGACCATTGTCAAGATAATACACAACCCGCTGACATTCTGCTTGTTACACACACAAGGAGCACACAAACATGCAGAGGATTTAAAAGTGAATACAATGTGAAATTTTATTAGTGTTTAGCCTAGCCTGTACCAACATATTTTAGGGATCTTGTTGGAATTTCACTGTTGCCGTAGATGGACTTTCACAAACCTGCTGGTATAAAGCAAGCGCGTCTGGATATTTAGTGGGAACGGGAGATGACACCCTGATTGGTTGTATGTTATGTTATGTTATGTTATGTTATAATAAGAGAGTAAGTACAACCGTTTTAAGCCATACACTGGCACAATAAAATAGCAATAGTGGATTTGGACATAGTAGTAGTAGGGACCTAAATGTGTTTTGTTTTACAATGTGACCAAGACATCGCGTGATACATCGCTGACATCTTCTAAATACAGCATCCACAAAAAGCATAAGTACAGTACATTTTTTACGTAAAATATGTGCATATGTTTACGTTCTCGTGGAACATGAATTGCTTTGATCTTATTTTTATATTGCGTGTTTAATAAGGAGGTGTGCAAGCTGATTTTGGAAACCCTGGCAATCAGAGATAAGTGGTGCAGGGCTGACAATCAACTGTCATTTAGCAATATGATTATCACCGCCCAATTAGTCTCATTATACCTCCTTCTGTATGTATTACAGCAGGTGCTGGATCACAGAATAAATAAAAACACAAAACAGAATAATATTTGTGCAATACATGCTCTTGTAAAAATAAGTCAGACAATCACACAGCAGTTTGTTTATATGTTCTTGTAATTCAGTGTTGTCAAAGTGCAATGTTGTTTGTGTGGAAAAGGCAAAGTGTAATGGAAAAATGAAAGTCTAATGGACACCTGCTGTGGATACATGTTTGACATTTAATCAGAGAAGTAATTAGACATATTTCACACTCAGACTGTCCTATGAAGAGAGGCATAGAACATAGAGAGAACAGGCAGAGGGAGAATGAGAGTCATTTAAATGTATGGGAAAGCACAGAAGCATTGCTGGAAAAGTACTCACGCGACAGCAACTCATTACAATCCCACTTGTAAAATTATCCAATATATACTGTAGTTCTTGAAAGGTACTGTATAATTAAGAAGCCAGCTTTCATAATGCTGGACATTGCTTAATAGTTTGTTTGTTTTCCTTTTTATTTGCCCTACAATTTGTAGTGGTGTAGAAATATAGAAAATGCAGTGAGAAATTAACCAGAGATGCACATTATATAGTACAAACTACACAGTATGCTAATATGCAGTATATAGGTGACTTTATAACTATGTTGAAGAGGACAGCTACACACACACACACACACACACACACACATAATTAGAGATGGACCACAAAATGACAACCTTCCATTCATTTGTGGAGAAATTCATTATGGTAGGTAGGTTAATTACAAATGCCAAAGCAGCCAATATTCTAACCACTGCTCTGCATGTGAAGTTATTAGATCCTAGAACAATCTAAATATTTTTAAAGGAAAGAATGCATACATAACTAAATAGCCAAATGTTAGACAACATTTATGCTTCTTCTACGAGTCAATGTTCACCAGACACAAACAATATTTACATTCATCCATTACATATTTTAAACACAAATATATTGCCTACGTATTGTATGCTGTATGCTCTATAATCACATAACATTACCCACACTCAAACCCAATGCTGTAAAAATCCATTCACAGCCTATGTCCTTAGTTGTAATTTGATCTATGTTCTCTTATACAGTGCATCAATATTATTACACAGAGGAATATGTCAGTGGACTGTAACCAAAGAGGGTAGAATGACATTCTTCTGTGTTTTGTTCAGTTTAGTTCAGTTCTGTTCTTTCAGGTGGTAATTACAGTATAAAGTGTACATTTGGTAACTGAGTGGAACACCTGTTGTTTCAAGTTTTACGTACCAAATGAAACATGTTTGTTAAATTGCAACCTGACCCCTGTAATTCCCATGTCTCTCTATTTCTTTGTCTCTGGGCTCACCTGTGTGACTGCTGCTATTCTCTTTCTGTTTGGCGTGCAGATGTTTGACTGGATCATGCACAATAAAGGCCTGTTTCTGACCAGCTACACAGAAATAGGAGGGAGCCACCAGCATGCGGTTGAACTGCAGACCCAGCACAACCACTTTGCTATGAACTGCATGGTAGGTTTTCATACTGTGTACACGCAAACACCCACAAACAAACCTAGACTTAAATGACACCGCTAACCCGTAATGCGAAGTATTATTCCATTTTTCAAAGTGACTGTGACAATTAGGCCATCCTTCATTTTGTGTTGCCACTATGAATTGTGTAAACCCCCGAGACCAAGGGACCACTAATACAAAAGTAGTTGAATTGCTAGTAGGGGCATGGAAAACATCTCCACCCATTCTTCCACAGGATGCAATGGCTCTTCCTGTTGGCTGAAAATACATTGTTTCATGTTTTTCAGAACACTGCTTATGTTTTGGATCTATTGATGTTGGTATGAGGATATTCAATTCTGTTTTTACATCTGCATGTGTATGGACATCATCGGTAGATAGGCTATTATTTTTCCATCACTGCACCACAACAGTGGTGTATGTAATATAGGCATTTGGTATTTAGTATTAATATGCAAGGCTACATTAGCATTCTGGTTGAAACCATAGGTAAATGGTAATGTTGTCTTTGTTTGTGATGGTATAACGTGTGGTGAATAATGCATTAGATGGAGTTTTAGTGTTAAGCTGTAGCTAAGCTGTAGCTTTTTGTGTGACTCAATGTATAAAAACATGTATGTACACAGTATGTGTACACAGATACGGATGGATTATATGGATGTTTCTCCATTATTAAAATGGGGTCTGAACTTCAGTCACATTACCAGCATGCTCTGCTCAAGCTAATTCAAAATAGCAGTTTTCATGCTTTTATAAACACATTGTGTCATCGTAGTTGAGGGGTATGGAAACTTTTGTATTTAGTAACTGGTAGAACCACCTTCATGGCAGTTAATTAGTGGTTTATATTCAGTGCATGCAGACAGATTGGCAGTACTGCTTTTGCTTAATTTGGTTCTGCTCAACTGAGGAATTTCACGAATGGAGAACGCTGCTAATATTATACTATACTGTATAGTTTATTATACTATACTGTATATACGCTAAATATCCCTCCCTAAAATGGCAATGATAATGAACTTCTTAATGAGACATAGATTATGTTGTTTATTATTAAATCTAGAATCTTCCAGTGTAATACTAATGGAGGGCAAAAATGTTTGCCAAAACATAACAACACACACCAACCGTTCCCGAACAACCCAGTCCTGAATTCCAAAACTGGACACTGGAAATCTCGCAAGTCTCCCACGAGAAAGGTTACTTTAGTGTAAACAAACATGGCGGACGAGCTTTCGAATGAATATATTATCCCCACCACAATATGAATAAACACACTCTTTTGCTTTTGCTTTTGCTTCTGTTGTTTCTGTTCTGTGTGATTAATAGTTGGTGTCACTATAAATCAGTGGCTCTCAATTGGCTATCTTCTTTCCCGCATGATAATCAACTGCCAGCATTGGAATGGGAAAATCGGGCACAGAATCGGGCTAATTATCCTGTAGTGTGTGCCCAGCGTAATACATGTAGTCCACAGTTGGAGTTGGAATTAAAATCATCATTCAACAACATTTATCCTGCATTTTATTTAATTTATTCTGGTCGACTGGTGGTTAGTTCAGTATTTTTCTACAACGTATGTTAAGCAGCAGAACAGAAATACTTGAGCTTTGAGGCACTAATTTCCACATATTCATTTGAGGAATCCAGCTCTGTGTCAGGCCTGTTGCTGGTGTTAGGTTGACCTTTACCACCCACTGTGATTGAAACAGACCTTAGTAGTCTCCAGGAGCGAGTAATTGAATGGAATAATAACAGCCTGTTAACAGTCATTAGTTAGTGTTTGCTCATCCGTGTATATTTACACAATGCAGCTCCTGGGGTTGCGTATAGACAAAAGATGAAACGGTGAAAAAGGAACATTTTCAAAGTGATTTGCCATGTGGTTTTTATTGTCCAATGATTTGTGTTCATATATTCATACTGACTGAATGAGTCTTATTGTTTGTTTGAGCTTGTGTGTATGTGTCCTAAATGGTCTTTAATAAATCTCTTTTGTGCTCCTGTAGTCTACACTGGTCAGTCATATTGTAACTGTTTGTATATATTGTGTCTGGGCATCACCCACTCTCATTAGAACAGGCATATGTACGATATCATGTCACCTAGCTAACACTTGCCAATGCAGTGTGTCTGCAAAACTGTACAGCGAAGTAAATGTGTGTAAGCTACCAAGAGATGCACACGCGGGCTCTCTGTGTTTGCTCCTGGCTTCCTAAGTAGTCCCCAATGTAAAGTTGTATTTACTTTGACATCTTACTACTTACCACACCTTTATAATGCAAACAATGAATGTTGACTGACATTTTTAATATTCCCATTTCAAAGTACCCAAATATGGCTGCAGGGCTGCTTTCAAAATCTTGACAGTCAAATTCATTTAGGAATATGAATATCAATGTACCCTGTGGCAAGTTTTTAAATAGTATTTGATTATTAATGTATTTTATTTTTTCAAAAAATATTCAGTGTTCAGTTCTGTATGTTTAACCTGTCTTATATACCTTATGTACATATCTTATGTACTGTATATGTGTAATAAGTATGTAACATTTCCTTTGCTGTATATCTGTTTATTTCAGATGTCAATTTCAGCTCCATATTTCATTGTGTAGCCTTAGCAATAGCCCTATGTCAGAATAATATATACAGTATACAGTATCCTATATTATATTGGCCCTACGGAGGAAAACGCATCCCAAAGACACAGTGTAACACCTGGCCCTCTCTCCAACAGAACGTGTACGTTAACATTAACCGCATCATGTCCGTGGGCAACCGGCTGCTGGAGTCGGGCCACTACGCCTCCCAACAGATCCAGCAGGTCTCGAGCCAACTGGAGCAGGAGTGGAAGGCCTTCGCCGCAGCGCTGGACGAGCGCAGCACGCTGCTGGAGATGTCTGCCAGCTTCCACCAGAAAGCAGACCAGGTACGGACCCACGTGTTTACACGGACCTTAATCCCAGTTACAGTTTCAAGATGGAGTGCACGAGCCCATACTGTATACATATGTCAGTGGCACCTCTTAACCAGATAAGATAAGATGTTCCTGTATTTATCCCCTGCAGGAGAAATTCAGGTTGGTTACAGCAGCACAGGGCAATGTATATCATTATCAAGAGTTAAAAAACAATAAAACAATATAAACTGTATCTCTGTGAATGTACATGATGTAAATAGGAGGAAATTAAATGAAATGTACAGTGACCTTAAAGTGTGAAAAGACATTTTGAACCAACCACAACAACCAATAAGTGGACGTGCACAAATTCCCCTAAATGATAAACTGAAAATGCCTTACTTTCCACATCACTGGCATTACATAACAGGCCGCGTTAGTAGTACACAGCTCTAGTATACTGTATTCTGTATACACTGTAGACATTACACATAATTGGCATATAACATAAACAAGCGCGCACAGATGTGCACTTGCAATATCAAGTGCAGAGCACTTCATCTCTTTGTGTAAACCATAGGACATGTTGAGCACCTGCATGGATATGTGCTACAAAGGAAGTGGACAACTCTTACTTGAGTACAGTTGCAGTACTCCTGGTGAAATAGTACTCCAAAACAAGTGCATGTTGTACTTGATTTAAAGTATTAGAGTACTTGCTTTCAAAAATACATTCAAGTATATTTTATTTTTAATGCCAACACATTGTTGTATTGTTGCCAGACTGTACTATACTGTATTGACTGAGCCAAATGACTCTGGACCCAGTGAATGCTGTAGAATGCTACTGGGACATTTAGCAATCCCTATACACCAGAAACAATTGACAGTTGACCAATTGGGTTTAATTCCAGAAGATGTATACTTTACACATGAATTTTCAGGTTGAATGGCACGTTTGTAGGCAGTGATGTTTGTGCACGGTTAATGGAGTAACATGTAACTATATGACTCTTTCATTTCAATAATCTCAAACATAGATTTACTGTATGGCCATGGGTGTCATACAAAATGCACTGTTCAAAGAATGCACTTTTAACATGTCTGACTCAGTAGGAGTAGTTTACTGCTTTCTTTCCTGTGACGAACGTATGGCATATCACATAGAGAGAGAAAAAAGAAAATTAATCTGTTGACTCTGAAGCTATGCCTCAAAGTAACATGTAAAAACTTTCATAAAAATGTAGTGGAGTCAAAGCCCTAAGTTTCTTAAAAGAAATATATACAATAATGCAAAGTACATATACTACAAAAACCACGTGTTCCATTTCCTCAATTTCCTCCAGAATACTGCTTAAATGTATAGTAGCTAAATGTTCTAAAATGTTTTCCAGGCTTAACACTATATTTTTAACCTCTACTAGAATGTATGCAAGCAATTCCTGCCCTGTTCCAAAGAGACTGTTTAGAGTAAAGATGTTTGTTGTGCATAGTTGAAGCAATGTTTGATAGCAGCAGCTATTGTTTGCTGTGTGGAATGTTTTAGATGGAGTTGTTAACAGCCTGTATTTCCATCTCAGACACTTGCGTACTTTGGGTAGGTGTGATAGCCAGACTAAGTAGATTTAAGGAAATGGTAACATTCTCTTTCCCTGCCACAATTAGTCCAAACTGTAGGCCTATAACTTGTATATTTAGTCACAGGAATCTTTATGGGTGTGTAGGTAAAATGGGTTTAGTGATAAACTTGTTCACTGCCACAAAGATGTGGTTTTTATTGTTGTTGTTATTGTTGCTGTATAAGTGCTGTGGGTTTCTTAATTTATCGTATTGCTAGTTAATGTGCACTGGTCCTTATTTACATTCCTAGGTTTGTGAGATTGTAAATTCTTATGGGAATAAACTCACATTTTGTAATTTCTTTGTCTGAGTCTGCACACATACTGTGCATAAATACTTAATTTTAATGCATAAATTGCATACATTTTAAAAAGATTTGAAATGACACCAGTGTTTTGGTTCCACTGAACACACACATGCTCACAATAGACCTTTCCGACTCAAGCTGTAAGACCCACCCCCATTGGTTTCTGTTGCTAATGTCCCACAAACCTTTGTAGCTTGTGGGACAGATGGTATTCTCTCTCTTATTCCTAATAATATTGCTGTGTGCTTCTTGCCAAAGTTGTCTGCCTTGTAAAACAGCGTTCTGTATACTGTAACGTATTCATAACATGAGATCCAACATTAGCTGTAATGCATTTTCTGGCCAGAATAAGTATTAACAGCTATACTGTAGCTACGTACGGAGCCAGTGTAATGGTACAAAAAGCGAATGCATATTTCTTTCTTACTGTACCTTCAATAATACAGGCTTGTGTTGGTTGATGTTGTTTACATTCAGTTCAGCTGCCTCCCAAAAGCTTTAAATAATCCACTGTAGCTTTAGTCTGGTAGGATAGCTCGTCGGAATATCACAAAGCGCATCTAATGACAAATTTATAAGGGTGCACAAGCATTTATTTAGCATTTTAGTGCTCTGGGAAAACGGATGCTAAATGTTAGTAGAGCACTATTTGTTCACCTATGATCTAAATTATAACATGTAGTAGCCACAGCCTTACAACTTATAACCGTAGCCAGTACTTTGCTTATAATTCTGTTAATTTTTAACCATTTGTTGATAGTGTACACAGGACACTGTGTGTGTGTGTGCTCTACACAGTACATGAGTAGTGTGGAGCCATGGTGTAAGGCATGCGGGGAGGGGGAGCTGCCTTCTGAGCTCCAGGACCTAGAAGACACCATTCATCACCACCAGGGGCTGTATGAACACATAACCACAGCCTACTCTGAGGTAGTACGGCGTACGCTTGCACACACACACACACACACACACACACACACAGACACACTCCCACAGTCCAGGTACAAAATGCTCCAGTCTTACATGCCAAATGCAAGTGCATGTAATTCCAGGGACAAGAGATCACAAAAGATGTTCCTTAAATACAGCCTTTAATAAAGGGTTTTCACCCAGTAAACACCTAGTGTTTACTATTTACTGGGTGTTTTATAGGGTTGAGTACCCATGTATATTTGTCTTTCTGTAACTTTGCTACAGTAGCAACAAGCTACCGACAAAGACATGTATTTCTGTTTGTAACACAGTAACATAAATCAGTAGTTCTATTTGACCATGTTTGGGAATGTCTAAATATATATAGAAAATACAAAATAAATGATACATTTACATTCACTACTTTCATGACACAACTACAACACTGGCACAAATCCACCCGCCATGCGTTTGTATGTCTCCATCTCTCCGTGCATTGATCTAATTCATCCTCCACCTCCCACAGGTGAGCCAGGATGGCAAGTCCCTACTGGACAAGCTGCAGCGACCTTTGACCCCGGGCAGTGCCGATTCGCTGACGGCGTCGGCCAACTACTCCAAGGCGGTGCACCACGTGTTGGACATCATCCACGAGGTGCTGCACCACCAGAGGCAGCTGGAGAACATCTGGCAGCACCGCAAGGTCCGCCTGCACCAGAGGCTGCAGCTGTGTGTTTTTCAGCAGGACGTTCAGCAGGTACAGCAACACAGACACACATCTGACACTCCAGTACATACAATACATGGATATTAGTTGGGTTGGGGGGTGTAGATACTGTATACAGGGCATCGTTATACCCTGAGGCAGACAGCTTGTCTGGATCATGCATCAGAGCCAGGGGGGCAGGGTCTGACTCTAGACTTGAAGCAGTCGTGACATGTAGCAACAGGTGGTACTGCAGCCTATAGGACCAACTGCAATACTCACTCCATTAATCAATTAATTATTGGTTTAACTCCTCGGCAAAATTATTTTTTAACGTGCCACACTTGGTTCATATGGTGCTTAATAATGTTATCTTGGTGCTTATGTACATACAGTATTTCTTTCTATTCATTCTATGTGTGTAAATAAGCCCTAGTGTATTATTGTCACATGTAGATGTTGTTTCCAGTGTTGCTGCATTTTAGTTTATTAAACCTTTTCGTTATATTTGAGTTCTGTCTGTGCGTCATGCTTTTGGGTCCTAGCCTCCGCTTAGCATTACAGTTTGTAACAGATTGTGTAGTGTATAGTGTATCAAGTGAATCTAACTGCATATACACATCTGAGAGATTGTGCTTTTTCTGGTCATTATAGGCATGCCCATGATGATAATTTATAACAATTTATTAAATTTTATATATCCCATAAATAATTTCCACCATATACAGTAATGTACCATGTACATTGAAATCAGCGCTAGCATCTTCAAAGTGTTTCTCCCTTCCCTCCTGGGCTTTCAGAGCTAGTTATCTCTGTGTCTGGCTGGCATAGCTGGGAGATTAAAACTACTGAGTCTGTCTCCTCTCTCTGCCTCCCTCCCCTTTAGGCTTCAGCACTTCTCTGTATTCCTTCCCCCCTCTCTCTCTCTCTCCCTCTCTCTCTCTCTCCCTCTTTCTCTATTTATGCTCTCCTCCTCCTCTTTCATCCAACGCGTAGTCCCGATTCTTGCCACTCTGACACTCCTTTCGCCCCTTGTCTCTGTGTAGTGGTTACCATGGTGATGCAATTCTCAGCCACAGTGTTCGGAGCGATGTGCATGGGGGGGGGGAGAGAGAGAGAGAGAGAGAGAGAGAGAGAGAGAGAGAGATGCCCCATATACATGTTTAAAGCTTATAAAAAAGCTTGTATAGTGCATAATGAAGTGATTATATGATGGGATATTGTGTGGATCTCATGCATTATTATCTCATGCAAATTGTACTCCTGCGCATTCTAATTAATCACCATGCAAATGTCCAAATGTTTTCCCATAAGCATGACAGACTGACATACGGAGGCAGAGGGAGAGATGGAAACTGATGGTGGAGTAAATCCATATTCACGGGGGGGCAGAGGAGAGGGAGATTAAATTGCCATTAACGTCATGGCACTCATACAATTTGGGCTGTCTCAATTGTGCCCCCTACTGTCTGAGAGGTTTAAGTATAGTAAAACCCATGCAGGCTGTACTATGACTGTGTTCAGCCCTCTCTACGTGTGCTATATCTTTCTATACATTATAACTGTGTTTTAACACAATCTTCTTTATATCGTTCTGTCCAGGTGCTGGACTGGATAGAGAACCATGGTGAGGCCTTCCTCAGTAAGCACACTGGTGTTGGCAAGTCTCTACACAGAGCCAGGGCTCTGCAGAAAAGACATGAAGACTTTGAAGAAGTGGCCCAGGTATAGCATTGCATACGCTAGAGATGCACACATACAGTACAGGACTGTATTTACAAAGGCATGTGCTGTGCCTACCCATGTAGCATTGTTAGCGAGGTCAGTCGTTCTCAAGGTGGTCGGCAAAATCTCAAGATGTGTGTGTACCGTTCCATTATTTTCGATGATACATCCAGTCCATCTTCTCCCACTTATCCGGAGTCGGGTGGCGGGGGAAGCAGCTCCAGCAAGGGACCCCAAATTTTTGGCTGCTTGTACCCGTGATCTTGTTTTTTCAGTCATGACCCACCCTTCATGACCATAGGTGAGGGTAGGAACGAAAATATCCCGGTAGATCAAGAGCTTTGCCCTCTGGCTCAGCTCTCTTTTCGTCACCACGGTGCGGTAAAGCGATTGCAATACCGCTCCCGCTGCTCCGATTCTCCGGCCAATCTCCCGCTCCGTATGAGCATCCTTATGTTCGAATATGGTGTTTGTTATAGACAGTCCATGACTAGCACAGAAGTCTAACGACAAACGCCCGCTCTGGTTTAGATCAGGGAGGCCGTTCCTCCCAATCATTCCTCTCCAGGTATCTCCATCATTGCCCACGCGTATTTTCGATGATGTTAATCATTACTTAATCACCATTCTGTCAAACTCTGCTAAGTTATGGTGTTTTTACTGTTGCAGCACTGATCAGATGGTGTTAACAGTAGCCTATAGACTTGTAACAACACGGGAAATCATCACTATATTTCTTTGTTTGCAGAACACTTACACCAATGCTGACAAGCTGTTGGAGGCTGCAGAGCAGCTGGCCCAGACTGGCGAGTGTGACCCAGAGGAGATTTACCAGGCCGCCCACCAGTTAGAGGACCGCATTCAGGACTTTGTGCGCCGCGTGGAACAGCGCAAAATTCTGCTGGACATGTCCGTCGCTTTCCACACGCACGTTAAAGAGGTAGGCCCTTTTTTATGAATGAATCGTCTCTAACTGTGAAATTGAATGGTATACTACGCTGCTGTATTTATATGGGTGTGATTGTGTCATTCAGCCACATTCAATGAATTTTCTCAAAACTCAGGTTGTTATATAAAGGGTAATGAAGGGTTAGCTAAATGTAACACTGCCTAGGAGGCTGTGTGTGTGTGTGTGCGTGTGCTTGTGCGTACGTCCGTGCATGTACAGTATGTGCTTGTGTGTGTGTGTGTGTGTGTGTGTGTGTGTGTGTGTTTTCACCAGCTTTCCAGCATAATTTAATGCTAATGCTATAGCAGCGTTCACCCAAATGAAACCATACCGCCGGGTCAGTGCTCCTCTACAATGATGCGTTAACGTCACATTTGTTAACATCCTGCACGCTACATGTATACATGTCACCGTTAACCCCTGTGTACTGACGGTACTCTGTGGCCAGCATGTGTTCACACTGCGTCCTGTTGACATGACTCAGAGCCGCACTGTTGTTAATGAAGCTAGTCTTTATGTCCATGTGGGCTAATCTTCCTCAACCCATCTGTCTGCTCACAGCAGTGGGGAGAATGTGTGCTGTTTTTGTAAGGGTATGTCAACACCTTCTTCAAGAATGTATTCTACTTTGTACATATCTGAAGGAAACGGTTAGCCTAACAATACTGCTACTGCACATTATTTAATAATAGTGATCAAGTCATATCACTGTACTGTTTGTGCATTGGGGATATCATTTTGAAAGAGAGTTTTAGTAGAGTCAATGGAAGATAGAGAAGCTGGCATCCTGCTAGCTTTCCTGTTACTAGGCAGGTGTGTGCCAGGTCTTAACGTGGCCATGACAGTCCACCCAGATGGCTATTCTGTTACAAACAGAACAGTACATTGACTTAGATATTTTATATTTATACGAAATGGCTTTTTAGCAAGTCCAGTGTGATTGTGTTTCACTGTCTCACACTCTCAATCTTGATTTCACTCTTAATGTACAGCATGCGTATATTTCTACCCCAACCTCTCTTTTAATGCTCTTATAAGCTCTATCTCTTCTTATCTGCTCTCATTGGCCATTTCTGACTTCTTACCCCTCTCTTAATCTAACCCATTGGTCTTTTCTACTGTAACCCCCCCCCACCCCCGCTTTGGTCCTACCCCCAGTTGTGGACGTGGTTGGAGGAGCTTCAGAAGGAGCTGCTAGACGACGTGTATGCCGAGTCTGTGGAGGCGGTCCAGGACCTTATCAAGCGCTTCGGCCAGCAGCAGCAGACCACCCTGCAGGCTACTGTAAATGTCATCAAGGAGGGAGAAGACCTCATTCAGCAGCTCAGGTGCACAGTATCATTACAGAATTACAGTGCACTTTATAAATATTACAGTACAGCGTAAACATATTACAGTACAGTTTACACATATTACATTACCGTTTATAAATATTACAGTACAGCATATACATATTACAGTACAGTTTACACATATTATATTACCATTTATAAATATTACAGTACAGCACATACATATTACAGTACAGTTTACACGTATTACATTACCGTTTATAAATATTACAGTACAGCACATACATATTACAGTACAGTTTACACGTATTACATTACCGTTTATAAATATTACAGTACAGTACATACATATTACAGTACAGTTTACACATATTACATTAAAGTTTATAAATATTACAGTACAGTACATACATATTACAGTACAGTTTACACATATTACATTAACGTTTATAAATATTACAGTACAATGTGCATATCTAACGTTACAGTATACATGTTACTGTGTATTTTATGAATACAGTATTACAGTACAGTGTGAACATTACTGTACAACATATATATTACAGTAGTTTATACATATTACAACTACAGCGTGCACATATGATGGTGTATAATATAGGCCATAGAAAGCATAGCGCCATCATACAGTACGCTCAAGGCCGATAGAGTTGTGTTTGCAAGTATCCTCTACACATAGGGAAGGTTTCTCCACAGAAACCTGAGGCCAGTGTTCAACATAAACCTGCTCTGCTTTGTACGGATGTACCTGTACATTGCTTGCTTGTGCATTTCTTCAGATCCGATGCATATTGCTTTGTCAGATGCTTGCAGTGTATTTAATTTTCAAATGCAGGTTGTTTTGTAAATTCATAGTCAAATGCAGTGTGTTCAGAAGTGCAGAACTAGTATGTTGCTTACTTTGGTGTATAACACTTAGTTGGATCGTTTGGGTAGTAGGGTAGTAGTGTGTAATATGTGACTACTACGAGGCAGAGCAGTGCTCAAATACATGGAGATGGTGATTTAAGATATATTTACGCAAAAGCTTCATCACCTATGGTCATGAAGGGTGGGTTATGACCGAAAGAACAAGATCACGGGTACAAGCGGCCGAAATG
>JAODTR010062110.1:0-12496 GCA_025399935.1 Amblyopsis rosae
CCTCTATACAGGGGTCTGTGTTGGGGTCTATACAGGTGTCTGTGTTGGGGTCTGTGTTGGGGTCTATACAGGGGTCTGTGTTGGGGTCTATACAGGGGTCTGTGCTGGGGTCTATACAGGGGTCTGTGTTGGGGTCTATACAGGTGTCTGTGCTGGGGTCTATACAGGGGTCTGTGTTGGGCCTCTATACAGGTGTCTGTGTTGGGGTCTGTGTTGGGCCTCTATACAGGGGTCTGTGTTGGGGTCTATACAGGTGTCTGTGTTGGGGTCTATACAGGGGTCTGTGTTGGGCCTCTATACAGGGGTCTGTGCTGGGGTCTATACAGGGGTCTGTGCTGGGCCTCTATACAGGGGTCTGTGTTGGGGTCTATACAGGGGTCTGTGTTGGGCCCTGCAGGGGTCTGTGTTGGGCCTCTATACAGGGGTCTGTGCTGGGGCCTATACAGGGGTCTGTGCTGGGCCTCTATACAGGGGTCTGTGTTGAGGTCTATACAGGTGTCTGTGCTGGGCCCTGCAGGGGTCTGTGTTGGGCCTCTATACAGGTGTCTGTGTTGGCCCTCTATACAGGGGTCTGTGTTGGGGTCTGTGTTGGGGTCTACAGGTGTCTGTGTTGGGGTCTATACAGGGGTCTGTGCTGGGCCTCTATACAGGTGTCTGTGTTGGGGTCTATACAGGGGTCTGTGTTGGGCCTCTATACAGGGGTCTGTGTTGGGGTCTGTGTTGGGGTCTACAGGTGTCTGTGCTGGGCCTCTATACAGGGGTCTATGTTGGGGTCTATACAGGGGTCTGTCTTGGGGTCTATACAGGGGTCTGTGCTGGGCCTCTATACTGGGGTCTGTGTTGGGTTCTATACAGGGGTCTGTGCTGGGCCTCTATACAGGGGTCTATGTTGGGGTCTATACAGGGGTCTGTGCTGGGGTCTATACAGGGGTCTGTGCTGGGCCTCTATGCAGGGGTCTGTGTTGGGGTCTGTGCAGGTGTCTGTGCTGCTCTCACCTTGGGCCTGCAGGACTCTCTTCAGGGAGTGGACAGCGTTGGGACTGGGTCTCTGGTCCAGGACAGCCTGGGACAGAGGCGCCACCTGGGACACAAGCACAGCACTCAGAGGAGAGACGCAGATGTTGTGCAGGTGTGCACGCACACACACGCACACACACACATGCACGCACACACACACACACACACACATGCACGCACGCGCACACACACATGCATGCACGCACACACACACGCATGCGCACACAGGAATACACGTAGACATACACACACACACACACACACATATGCACACATGCACGCACACAGGAATACACATAGACACACACACACACACACACACACACACACAAGCATATATACATACACACACACACGCGCACACCGGGTTGCGACTTTCTTTTTAATATACACTGACATATTTTTAATTTCTTTTAATTTACTTACTAACGTTCGGAACTGAATATTCAGGATGGTCCCTCTATTTACAGAACACAATTTATTGGTTCCAAACGTTTCTACAGAGATCAATTGTTTCTCAGAAAGCTACTTCTAACGTGTCCACAACGCTGCCTGAAGCTTTTCTTTGAAACTTTTTGTCCAATGGTGGCTGAAATAAAAAAAACCACAGCAGTGACAGTTTGGGCTCATTAATCTCAAGTGTTCAAATGGAATATTTCCTCCCAAATGTCGAGAGAAAGCAGACTTTTTGAGGAAAGGAAGTTATATAATCATGGGCTTTACTAAAGCTACAATACGAAAGCTAAACCTACAGTATGAAATGTTTTCTCAATATGATCTAGTGTTGATTGCTCAAAATATACGTATGTTGGTGTTTTTAGGACAACTAAATAACAAATTGAGCGAATTCGCTTATGCCTCTTTGAGATTCTGGATCTTTGACAGAAACAGAAGCAAACAAACAGATTTAACAAACCCAATAAAATGTAAATGTTAAAATGTTGGTTAAAATTACAAAATAACTTTTACTGTAGCTCTCCAATAAAACCTATTTGCAAATGTTTTTGTTTCTGTTTTGAAAAACCACATTTACATAGTTAATGGGTCCTATTGTCTCGATAATAAATGTGTTCTTGTAAAAAATAAATTACCAAATGTGTCTTTTTTTTGGAGAGCTACGTGACGTTGCACTTTTACAACCACGAGACTTATGGCCCGATCACACCGAGACACGTCGCTAGAAACACAATTTTTTGTTTTCCTATGGTTCCCACACGACTGGCATGTGCTTATTTATGGCGCCGCGCTTCGCATATTTTTTATGCGTTTTTTAGACACGCATAAAAGTTTAAATATTCTTAACTCTTCAGCCACGGCGTGGAGTTGCACTGCTCGTCAATGTGACAGTTGGCCCAAGCAGCCGTTTTCTTTGGCATAGGCAGCCCATCTCTGTGTGATCGGGGGTTTGTCAACGCGTTTATGAAGTGGTCGCACCTTTAGGGACGTGTCGCGGTGTGATCGGGGCCTTACAGGGTTGTAAACGCCACGAGTGCACACGCAACAACTTCTACAGCATATGTATTATGCAAGATTCATCAACCCTATACTGTGCATAACACACACACACAACATACCCCTCTATCCCCCCCGCACACACACACACACACCTCCATGCCCAGAAGGGCGCTGACGCAGGCTTCAGATGCATCACAAATGCTGGTGAGGTCGTGACCCCCCTCCAGGGCCAGGACCACCCGACCCCCCGCCAGTGACATCAGCTGACGGGTCAGGAAGCCAAAACCTGGAAACACACACACACACAAAGCATGCACGCGCACACAAACATGCACACACACGCATGCATGCCACACACACACACACACACACACACACACAGTTAGATTTAGAAGAAAAACATAAGAAGTACAGAAGATACATCAAACGTTTGAGAATCACTGCACTAAAACAAAGGTACTTTATTAGTGTGCATTTAAAATGGTCATTCTCATTGTAGTTTATTATAGTGCAGTGGTTCTCAAACCTTTCTGGCTTACCGTATGTACCCACTTTTAAATAATTTACATGCCCAAGCACCCCACTTTATTGGACTACAACCATTTTTTCTATAAAACAATTAGGAGGGATTATCCAAAATTGGATAATGCTGTAAATGGACTACTGAATGTCAATGACTGCATGAGTAAATTATAATAAGAGGAATCATATCGGAAATCCTTTGTCTCTGTTGCCTATTCAGAAGGTTTAAATAGAAGTTGAAAGTATAGTTTAATAAGTAGTAAGCTACTTGTAGTCTATTTAATTGTCAAATACTCCCTGTAGTACCTACAGGCACCACCAGGAGTGCCCCTGTCTTGGTTTTACAGTACATAAAATAGCACAATAGCACAAGTGCACAGTGTACTATTACAACACATCTATGGTGCTATGCAGTGCAGTATACAGTATGTGCTAATGACAGTATTCATGCTGCCTGAACCCTCCACGTCGGCTTACACTTGGCAGAGACTTTGTACCCCCCCAGCGGTGGAGGGTCTCCCTCGCCGGCGTCGAAGCCTGCCGACACCAGCACGATGTCGGGGTAGAACTCGTGGGCTATGGGCATCACCACCGTCCTGTGGAGAAGAGGAGCCACGTGAGCCGCGTGCGTTGTTGACACAGCCAAACCATTACCCTTTTCTCCGCACTGTTTACCCTACCGGGCATGAGCGGCGGGAGGAGGAGAATAGGGGTGGGGGTGGGGGGGTGGTTAAGGGAAATGTTTTGTTGTTTGACGTAGGTTAAGATAGAATAAATGTAATCGAAGCTTTATGCGGTTCCACACGTGTGGACACAGTTCTGATGAATGAACACGTACGAACACGAACGAACATGTCATATTTGTGAATAACCTTGAAAGGGTATGAGGAGGACTATGGAGGAACTGTTGCATTCCCTAACTGACTTGAAATAAGGTCACGTTCAAGTCCCAAGATGTTACAGCAGTTACTAGTTATTATAATATATTATTACTGAAGCAGTCAAAATAAATAAATTAAATCAAACATCAGAGTTCTTTCACAACAACGCAAGTCTTCTTGCACAACATTATGCTATCTGTGAGCAATTTACTGTCTTGCAACACGCGACAGTCATCGAGAAATTCTAAACAGATATTCACTTTAGGGTAATTTTATTATTTTATTTTATAATTTTTTTGCTAGCTTTCTAATACTTTTATCTTGAACGCTTTTATTCCCTTTGTCAGTATCATTTTGTAGAATTAACCCCAACTTTAATAGTGCTTCCCTCACCGTGTGACTGAGTAGCCAACAGTAGGTGTGTGAATGTGGGAAGGGGAGAGTTCTTACAAAGCAGTGTGCTTCTAGACCAATAGTTTAACTCCGTCCAAATGGGGCGACAGCGTGTTTGGCGGCAAGTGACAGGCTCTTGTAGGTGAGCGGTACCGGCAGTTAGAAGTCGGGCCGTGACTCTAGTTCCCGCAGAGACCACTCTGCTCTTCTGGGACCACGTACTTCCCTCTCTCTCTCTCTCTCTCTCTCTCTCTCTCTCTCTCTCTCTCTCTCTCTCCCCCTAATGCCAGCGGTGAAGAGCACATGGCTAATGCTGCGTTTGATTCTCTCTCCCTCTCCCCGTCTCTCTCGCTCCCTCCTCCCTTCCTTTCTCTCTCCCTCCTCCCTTCCTCCCTCTCCCCCCCCTACATCTCCCTCTCTCCCCCCCCTCTCACAGGGCGGCATTTCAAAGGCGTTTGTGAGCCGTCTGGTTCCTATTAGGAGCTCGTCCCTCCTCTCACGTCACTGACAGCCAGCCATCTGGGATCCATTGGGCTTAATTACACCGCCTTTGGATTCCCTAACAATGCACCCCCTGCCTTCCTCCATTTCTCCCTACCTCCTCCAAACCCCTCTCCTATACCCTCCCCTCCCCTCCTCTCCTCTCCTCCCCCGATCCCAGTGCCTCCGTGCGCGGCCAGTCGGGACCCTTCGCTCTACAGGCGCACGGGTGCGGTCGTGAACGTGCGTGACGAGACGTTACACAGCACACACATGCACACATGCACACACACACACACACGCGTAGAGTACGTGTCATGACACTCAAGCCCCACTACAAAAGGTTGTCTCTTGATTGTACCATGGTTCCACTGCTCCGTTTCCCCACCACATCACTATTGACCCCTCCAGCCCGTTGAATGGAAAGAAAGAACGTTCCATTCTAAATGACTGAGTTTTGGAGAAGCCTGCCCTCTTAAATCATGGATTTAAATTGAGTTAAAGCTGGCATTGTACGAGATACATTTAAACCCAAACATGATTTTCATGATGCATTAAATTTGGTCTTTATGGAATGTTACGCGTCAGTTCGCGCCAGTTGACCCAAAGAACGGCAACAGTCAATTGGAAATTCATCACTCAGTCTGAATTTCTTTTTAATTTGTGCATTTGTACATAAACCCCCCTTCCCTGGACTGAGCCAATACGCATATCGCATCTCTGAAACATTTGAATTGAGCGCCAAGATTAAATCTGAATGTACTGTGTCTTACTTATGTACTGCGATGCTACAGTATGCTGCGGTTACACGAGGACATTTATGGCATTAGAACGTCTGCTATTAGCAAATCCTGATGAACAACATCACAGACAGGCCCTGGTTGGGGCCGGGGCCAATGCGACACATCCCAGCTGCAATAGCAGACGCTGTAAACAGTGTGGCACTGTATGGATCCCTATAGGCTCACCGTCGGTGTCTACGGGCCATTAGCATCTTTCCTCCGACGATGGGGGCCCACACACGGTGCATTCCGCACGCCACAGACCTCACATACTGTTAAATCGCCTGGTGCTGAGCCAGCGACGCTGACAGAAACGCTCAGATTTCATTTAACCGCAGCGCGTAACCGAACCACATCCATTCAGGGAAGTGGCCTGAATGGAACAGGGAAAATGTGTCGAGAGAGAGAGAGCAATGCAAAGGTGCGCCTTAGCAGTGTGTCACCATCACTTTATAACACGCTTTCTACCGTGGGACATCGTCGTGCGGTGTACAATATTCAATTAATTAATAAAAAACTGTGTTATTTTGAATGTGAACACAAGAAGATTTTAGCAGGGTAAATACGCATTTATTCTTTTTTAACCTGAAAGCTGCCAGATACTCCGCATCCCCCATGGGCGGGTCCAAGCCCCCCGTCCATGCCACATTCACGTTGAAGCCTTCGCCTGCACCTGAACCCACCTGGGGAGAGAGTGGAGGGAGAGGGTGATTGGCTCATCCACACACATGACTTTGCTTGTCCAATAGGACGCCCAGCATGTGCAGACATGGGCATATATGAGAAAGAGAGCGAGAGAGAGATGGAGCGATACGGGGGGTAGAAAATGGGAGATGGAGAAAGAGGGAGAGAGAGGGCAAGAAAGAAAGAGAGAGAGAGAAAGATACGAGAAAGGGAGAGATGGAGAGATATGGGGGGAGAGAAAGGGAGCTCGAGAGAGAAAGAGAGAGAGAGAGAGAGAATGAGTGAAAGAGGGAGAGAGAGAGAGACATTGAGAGAGACAGGACAGATTTAAAAACAATGCTATGATATACCTGAAAGATGCCCAGATACAATTCAGCATCAGTGTGTGAGGCAACTGCAACAGCACATTCGTGTCAAATGCTCACAAAATCAACACCGCTGTCGCAAAACTGACATCGCAGCAAATGAGGGATCTTCCAAACACGAGGGAGTGATTATGATTGCTAAATAAAAGACGCATGGCTATTAATTCAACGCCCTCGTCCCCCTCCGTTTTAATTTTAACGCTAATTGCAAAATCGGCTGACAAATCACTTGTGAGCCAGTACAAGGCTTTGTGGCGACACTGGGGCTGGTCCTGTTGCTTAGAATTTCGTTGACATCTCATACTGAAACAGTCACACAAAATAAATGCCAAGCCGAGCTAAAGGGGGCTCTCCACTGTGTGTGACCTTGAATGCTGAGGACAAAAGGGAAAAACAAAGGGATATGCGCAGGCCCAGGCCTTGGGAAAGATGAATCAAGGAGCCCTGTCTCACCCTTTGTAGTCCCGCTAGCAGCTATTTAGCTCTCCAACATCAGTCAAAAAGTGTCAGGTCCACAGGAGAATGTGCAGGCTGACTGACGTGCTCTTGGCAACCAGTTGTGGCAATTTCTTCTCTGTGTGTGTGTGTGCATGCGCTAATGCACGTGCATGAGGGCGTGAGCATTGCTCAGTCTGAATCCACTCTTCTCTCAGTGGACGAGATGTTCGCTATGGGCAAACGCAAAACACATGAGCCCTTCCATCCGCTGCCAACTGGTAATGTACCCACGCGCGCACGTGTTGCGTGTACACACACACACACACGTGTAAACACACACACGTGTAAACACACGCAAACACACACACACACACACACACACACACACACACACACACACACACACACACACACACACACACAGGGCTCTACCACTTCTGTCCTCCAAAGGTCTTCTTTCCTGCCTTTCATGTTTCATGAGGTTCCTGCAGCGCATTAGGCCTCCGCTGCTGGTTGCCGTGTAGCCACGGTTACGGCTATGATGTCACAGCACGGCCCCATGGTGTGTTATATACCTACACGGAAGGGGGGGGGGGCAGCGTGGCTCCAAGGGGTTTACCGCACTGCTCAATGGAGGTCGAGGGGCCACTTAAGGGCGAAGCCACATCCAAGCGACAGACACGTTTAGGGGGGGTGTGTATATTCCCTCCCACCCCTTATTTCCACTGGGAGATTTTATGGGAAAACATTTACTGTTTTATTCCCATTATTGCTGGGGAGGATGTGAAAATGGGAGAAGGGGAATTAAATGGTTGGGGGCGGAGAGGACACACACCACCACCGTGGGCTGAGGTCAGTTTATCTGGCAGGGGATATCTGTCACACTTGGTTTCTGGAAGACCGCACGTGGAATGCAGTTGGCAAGTTGAACTTCCGGTATGCAAATGCAGAAATGTGACTTTTCTCCGCATGTCCTGTTGTGGAGCTTCAGTACCATCCGCTCAGTCTCTCTGCTGGACTGAATAATAGACACGCTGCAGGTGGAATACGTATGAAATAGATACTAGTAACTATCTATCTTCCAAATAGTTACTGAACAAGCATATGCATTTGTCCTAGGTGACTTACAGTGAGTACAATTAATTAAACAATTGGCTTCTTGTCAGGGATCAAACTAAATTATAAGTACACAAATGTAATGTTTGATTTAAATGGCATGCGTCAATTGCCCTTGGATTTTTAGACACATTGAAGGTCAATGTATACCAAATGGAAATTGTTCTGTGGCGCGGTCTGCACCACTATGCTTGTGTTCCCATTTACAGAGCCAGGGCTGTAGGGACACCAGATTATTTTTCTCAGCACACAGAACGCTGAACATGACAAAAAAATGTATTAGCTTTTGCTCGCTGACTCCACCTTTAAGATATCGAATGTACACTTTTTTATTAAGGAATACATAATTTATCCTTATTCATGTAATGTCCATTGATATGACAGACATTCACCAAACACATGCCTTCAACAACCAATTGGATTCCACCAACCTCGTCCGGATCACCGCTACCAGGAAAGAAATTGCCGTTGTCATATCGATGCAGAGAGATGTACAGCACGTTGGGGTCAGAATAGAAGGCATCTTGGGTACCGTTGCCATGGTGAAGATCCTACAAAATGTATGAGGATAAAAGTTAGCGTGTTGCCATGACGTGAAAATGTCTCAACGTTGTAAAGGTACAAATCCTTTATTTGGTTTTCCGGGCCTGCCGGGAATGCCAGATATCTTCCCCAGCTCACCATATATGTGGTGAAACACAAAGGTGAGCCAAGCTCGTTGTAGAGGAGTACAGAGTGTCAGGTATGGTAGGGGCATGTGCTTTATGAAACTATTCCACATTCCAAATTTAGGAAAGAGTTCACTTTTTTGATGCATTAAAACACTGTTGATATTACAGTGGGCAGCAAGTCATAGTTAATATAATTAAAGGTAGGGTCAGTCATTCTTGATAACTTCGAACTCGAAACGCATTGTGAAGCAAAGCATAGTGCAAAGTAGCGCTTTGCTGATACGAGCCGTGTTCTCCGCTTTGTTTATGTTCCAATTTACGGTGCCAGGCATGTGCAGAAGTATCAGACTACAGTATTTTTTTCAACACGCACAGAGAACCGTATAGCTAACGAAATGCGGATGAAACGAAATTGTTGAATGCATTAGCTTACATTTAGCTTGCAATAACTGACTTTACCTTTAACTTACTGTATATTTTATCATCACATAATTTAGATATGTACAAATATTTTATTTGGCATTTATCTGCATTGTATAGATTAAACTTGGCTATCCATAAGTGTGTGTGTGTGTGTGTATGTGTGTGCGTAGGTGTGTGTGTGTTATGTATGTGTCTGTGTGTTTGTGTGTGTGCGTTGTGGTGCCTTTGCTCAATGTGTGCGTTCTTGTTTTAGAGGACATATGGAGACCAGTAATGACAGTGTCTAAATGATAAATGGCAAAACGATGAATGGGATCGCTACTGTAGCGCTGGTCTGACTCTATGCCTTATGTTTGTGAAAGCACATGCAATATATATATATATATATATAGTGTGTGCGTGTGCGTGTGTGCGTGTTGCTTATTCCTATCAATGTGGCGAGCAGTGATGATGGCTTCTCACCCAGTCCACGATGAGGATCTTGCTGACGTTGATTTTCTGCTGGAGCTGCTTGGCGGCGATGGCCACAGAGTTAAAGTAACAGAAGCCCCTGTAGATGAGCAGGGAGACAGTCAGACAGACAGACAGACAGACAGACCTGTTGATCGGGATGTCTTCTCCACAGTGACATCATCCTAGATGTACACAGCCAGTACAACTCTAATTAAATAACGTCATACAATACCACCATCCCTCCACACTGTACTGAGGTAAACACACTCGTCAGATCTTCTGTCGTGTATTTAACTCTCCCGTGCAAAAAAAACCCCCAAAAAAAACATGAGATTCACAGCAAAAATGTCTGATGGCGAGTTTGCTGTTGCTCCCTAGACAGGCGGTGCACGCAGTTTCTTCGGTGACAAACTGACACCATCGTAAAACACACGCCGCATTCCTGCGTGAATTGCCAACAGGATATTTGGGAAGATTTCAGAGATATGAAATCACGACTTGGCGCAGATCTCCAGCAACTCAGCCATGGCGGAAAGGTGTGTGTGTGTGTGTGTTTGTGGGGAAGGGGTGAATAAAAAAATAAAATAAAATAAAAAAGTGACAGAAAAGTGTCAAAAGTGTGTTCATGTATGAAAAACATTCAGAGGAATGTGGAAAGCGCTGGCGTCAGCACAGGTCGTAAACAAACAAAAACAAAAGGAAGAGGGTGAGGATGGTTTATCAAAAATGCTGTCCAAACAAGCCTGATCAAGAACAGTCACATCAGCCCATAAATAACCAGCGACAAGCTCTGCTGAGCACACACACAGTCTCATCTGAATGTGGTTAGATGGATAATGCCTCCCATCAAACGCTGTAACTCATCATACAGTACGCACGCACACATGCGCACGCACACACACTGGCCTTGTGCCGTCTATGTTTGAATCAAGTTGAGTGGTGAAGTTGTTTGCCTCAGGCCTTAGGCAGGTAGCACTCACTCACGCACGCACATACACACGCGCACACACGCACATGCGAACACGCGCACGCACACACACACACACACACCAAGACAGACAGGGGGTCTGTATTTCTAAGTCGTTTTTTTTACAGCTCCTACAGCTCCTAATATGCTCCTTACGAGCTAGTGTATTTGTGTGTGTGTGTGTGTGCGCATGTGTGCATATATGTGTGTGTGTGTGTGCATGTGTTTATGTATGTATGTTTGTGTGTGTGTGTGTGTGCATATATGTGCATGCGTGTGTATATGTGTTTATGTATGTATGTGTGTGTGTGTGTGTGTGTGTGCACATGTGTATGCGTGTGTATATGTGTGTGTGTGTGTGCATGTGTACATGCGTGTGCATATGTGTATGTGTGTGTGTGCATGTGTTTATGTATGTATGTGTGTGTGTGTGTGTGTATGTGTGTGTATGTGCATGTGTGTATGTATGTGCATGTGCATATGTGTGTGTGTGTGTGCGTGTGTGTACATATGTGTAGGTGTGTGCATGTATGTGTGTGTGTATGTATGTGTGTGTGTGCATGTTTGTATGCGTGTGCATATGTGTGTGTGTGTGTGTGCGTGTGTGTGTGTGTGTACACATATGTGTAGGTGTGTGCATGTATGTGTGTGTGTGTGTTGTTGCCCTTACTGTGGGTAGGAACGGGTTGCATGGTGTCCAGGGGGCCTCACCACAGCAAAGCCATTCTGGGAGGGGAGAAAGAGAAATGTGTGATCAGGAAAGCCTTCACCATACTGTACTAGGGAGCACATGTACCTACACCAACACCTGCTAACATGCTAACATGCTAACATGCTAGCCTGATGCCTGCCTGCTGACGTTCAGTCAAAAATGATATAATATAATGTACTTAATAGCAGCTTGCTTTCAAAAAGAACAAAAAGATAATAGATAGACCTAAATGGCTCTGAATATAATAACATTATATTAAAATGAGCAAGATTCAAGGAAACAGTTTACATTTTTTTTACGGTTACAGAGTTGATTGGTAGTGGACAATCAACAGACCTAGAAATTATTATATGAAATTAAAATTTAAGTATATAACCATGTAACTCACCCTACCTGCTGTATGTAACCCAGCTCTATCTAAACACATGTATTTAGTGCAGGAGAGGTTCTACAGCTCGCCTGACCCTAGACAGTAGCTTACAACATAGCCTGTACCTTCAGCTCTCCTTGGGCCACCTTCATTGACAGGTCTACCACACAGCCAGCAGCCATTCTGGATGCTGTGGCTGTGTGCATTTCGTTCCAGATGGTATCGTTGTCTACCTGCCAGTCACACAATGTCAAACAATGTTTCTTTGAGTGTTTGCGGTCCAGAGCTAACACTCTCACACGAATATAAAGCTAAACAACAAAAACAACAAAAAGACAACACAACACACGTCCTAAATAATACAGCAGATTGTCCAAAATCTATTTTTGTAAACTGTGCAATTGTTAAGATCTGTTGAAAAGTGGGTGCTACGTCACAGGGCCAGTGCAGGCGTAAAGTTTTCCACCGATCTTCTCATTTCTGCTGATAATGGCAGGCGCTGTTTAGAAACCCTACGTCGTTATTTTTTATTTTCTCACATTCCTCTATTGCTACATCCAGTCCACGGGGAGAATTCCTCTCACGGAGGACTCTGCCTTTGTCTTATATCCCGAGTCTCAAACATTTCTGGTGGTTTTGGCGTGGCGGAACAATGAAATCAGAGGAATGTCTTTTATCACAGACGTTGCCATCTTGTTCCAATCAGCCCACTTCAGAGGAGCTAGTGGCCGGAAATCCAGGCAGATCCGACGTCTTATCAACAGGCG
>JAODTR010062131.1:0-16760 GCA_025399935.1 Amblyopsis rosae
ACGCAGGTAAGTACATAGTGCGCATAGTGCACTTAGTCGAAGTGTACTTCGTGAAGTACGTGATTTGAGACACAGCTCAAGACTATATTCTCTCATTCTCTCTCTCTCTCTCTCTCTCTCTCTGTCAAATCAGAACAACCACAGTATTAATTCAACCTTCTATTCCTAGTCGGAAGTCATGGTTATGGGTGGGGTTAAACGTGTCCCATTGCATCTGTTCTGCAAAACGTGTATGCTACAGGCCAGGCATCCGACAGCTACAGGTTTCTGCTGTTGGTACCAACCTCTACACTGACTGGGTTTGAATGAAGAGTTCCCAGATTAGAGCAGAACAAATTGTGTTGCATTCAAACTGGATAGTTTTACAATGCTATATTAAAGCACCATACTATCTCTAAATGTTTCATATAGACAACATGTCTATTACTGTAAACATCATCCCATTTATAATATGGTGTCTATAGGAGCAACATTCCCAGGACAATGACTCAGTGGCACTTGCACAGTGGCAGGTGGGTCCACCAGAGAGGATAACGCAATAGACAGAGTGGTGTTAAATGGGTTCCTCCATTGTCCCAGGCTGCTGATATTTGGTTTGTTTCACCAAAACTTACATTTTTAAATGTATTTATTCTGGAGTGAAAAATACACAGGCCTTGCAAACATGCAGACACGCACCTGCAATGTCGACATTACTCCAGATCACACATGAAGACACTAAGATGCACACAGCGGTACTGTATAGCAATCACAGGATGTGTGCGAAATGCCTGGTGACACCTGCTTTGCTTCTAATTTATTAAGACCTAGCATCTCTGATTGGATTTCTGTGAAATACCAATAGTGTAACTTGTAGCCACTGTGGACATTCCAGGAGGGCTATATGAGCCCTCGCTTGCCAAAACGGACCCTCTACTAAGCTGTAACCAAGCGATTATATGATAGTTCCAAAGTATGATTATGATAGTTGGATTTTAGGTATATTTGCTAGTACTTTATAGATATTAGTAACAGAAAATACAGTTCCATTACAGATTATTTAGTCAATGCAAACACCAATTATCACAATACAATATGGAAGAATATACTGTAATGAGATGGCCATACATTGATAAATTGATATAATCTGCTTTATGATCTGGGTCTGTACACTAATAACAGACAGCTATACTAGAGCAGGGCAATAAGGTTGTCACACTAAGTAAAGCAGGACCCCTGCTATGCGCACAGCAAGCAGCACGCTATTAGCCGGACATTACAGCACGCTATGCTAAAAAAAGACTTTGTGAGCAAGTCTCAAGTACAGAGCGGCAGTCTGACTGATCGGTGTGCACTTTCAGCAGAGAAAAGTATGGTCTCTACTACTATAAATTGCAAATGTTTGACTTTAAATGTTTAGATGAAAAAATGAAATAAAAAAATTAAATTGAGCATATGATTTACTTGGTCACTACTGTAGGAAGTGACAAAGAAATAAGTGAATCAATTGAAACTTGTAACAGCAGTGGTGTGACTGAAATCTGTTTTGAATGACAACACGCCCTATCGCAGGACTGGGTTAAATGTACCCTTGTGAAATGTGAACACTATTTTTTCTAAATACACAGCAAGGTCTTGTGTGTTTTACAGTAAAATAAGAAATGGTTTAACAGCAAGACTACTGTATATCTCCGCAATCAAAATAAAACGCGTCTTAGTGCTAAGTCTGTCAATATCTCCTGAACACTCCCAAGATGTATGGGGGTGGGGTTCTGTCTCATGTACTTCGCACCAGAATGCCAGTTTATAGACCTCATATTTGTATTTACTCCAGCCTATCCTGCTTCTTTATTTAGTCCCAGAGGCTAACATTGCATGCAATCCAAATAAAGGTCACTTCTCAGTACCTGCCTCAATATGTATTAATATTCCATTTACAACTGTTTAATGTATTTTAACATACGGTCTAGCAGTTACTGTAGTGAGAGCGGGGCACCCATTAACATTACTGTGACATTAACGTTAACATTTAAATGTAATGACATACCAAGCGTTCCAATAGTGTTACAAATCAGCAAGGGCCTTGAATGCTTAAATAGAGATAAGCATGGGACTTGGATGATTTTAATCCGATATGAGAAGAAAAATGCGAATGTTGTCAATATTAACACCAGCACTAATGTGTCTCATCGCCGTTTAGTCCTACTTACAGCTCAAGAACATTTTAGGGCACAGAACTCTTTAATAATGTTTACACTGGAATGAGTTTTTACCTTAAAGACAAAGTATGCTATATAGTGCATTCAGCATCTAGATTATCATAAAACAATTCAAATGCTTTAGTTATTAATTTTGGGGAGGAATGGAAGCAGACACATAAGTAATGGACCAATGGCATTCGACATGCTGTAGCATCACTGATGATGTGTGCTAATGCAAAGGGTTAAAGGTCTGCTCATGCCCCAATGTGAGGTCACTGTGAACTGACATTGGCGTTTAAGGTGGCTTCACGCGTCTTCACAACTTCCATTTGCTAAGCGGGAATGTGCCACACCCATCGCTGAGACTGACTGTCAAGGCAATTTTAACAGGCTATTGATAACAGCTGTACATACTTCAAAGATAAACAAAAAGAGCGTAAAGCACTAAGAAATAAAGAGTGTTAATATTGATGCACTGATGAACCCCAGATCCCTCACTAAACGATGTTAACCGTACATATTCCAGCCTACAAACGGAGCGAGAAGCCAACGTGTCGGCCAGGTCACCTGGTAGATGAGGACTTTGAAGTTGCGTCTCTTGAGCAGCTCGTTCTCGTTGCCCTCCAGCCTCTTGATCTGGCCCGCCTGCTTCTCCAGGCTGCTGCGCACTGTCTTGACGTTGACGCTGACCTTGCGCACCTTCTCCAGCATCTTGTCGACAGTGCCGGCCGTGCCCGCGTGGCTCTTGCTGAGCTTCGCCAGCTCCCCCTGGATGCCCGAGACGGACTTCTCCATGGACTCCTGGCGAGCCTCAAGGCCGCTCTGGGTCTGCTGGATCTGGTCCACGGCGCCGATGATCTTGTCGAGCAGAGACAGCACCATGACGCCGTTGACCTGGGCCTCCGTCTTGCCTCGCGGGCCGGCGACCGACAAACCCGGGTCCGCCTCATCCTCGGAGGTGTCGTTGCCGTCGACGACGTCTTCGTCGTCCACAGCCGGCTCTGTCGCAGCCCCGACCAGAGCCACCTCGTCGTCGTCATCATCATAAGGCACCTCTGTGACAACCCTCTGCTCGAGCTTCATGCGTGAATCCGCCATGGCTGGTGGGCTCCAAATACACCCTGCTACCCTGTCGCTCACCCGGGATAAAAATACACTGCTGAAAAATGACCTACGGGAGCCAACCTGCACGAAAAGACGCTTTCCAGGTCCCCTCTGCCCTCTCAGTCGACTTTCTTTTCCCACCTATCGGCCTCTTTCTAGTCCTACTTTGACGTTCCCTTCCCGTGCGTCCGTCACACCAGTCCGTCACTCTGTCTCTCTCGGTGTGTGTGAGTGTGTGTGTGTGCGTGTGTGTGTCTGCTCTGGGATGTGGGCCAAACGAAGGGAGCGGAGCCTCTCACAGCAGAGGCATGTGTGCCCAGCCTCAAATGCCTCCGCTCCCCCCGTGAAACCACCCAGTCAAACTTGGCCTTTCCTACTTTTTTGGCCCCCGCCCCCACCTCGGACTCCCACTGGGGCTCCACCCATTATCCTCCCCAGGCAGGGGAAAAGGGGGGTGGGGGGGTGGGAATAACCATAAAGTCTCAGAATGCACCTCTGCTGGTGGCACTGAAACACTCGTGGGGAATTATAGAATGATATAGAATGTGCTGGGATGAGGCACACAGACTGGTATTTGGCAACATGTCTTCCTTCATACAGGAAAACCAGTGTGGGATAGGAAATTAAATAATTAAAAAATAAATTATAATTTAGCTAAATCTTTTTTGAATTTGTGGTCGTTTATTAGACTAAATGCTAATATATTATACAATATTAATCAATATATCTTCAGCAATTATATCTTCATTTTTCATGTCACAAACTACAGTGGAAGTGCAATAATAAGAGAAAGCATGCCTAAAAATGCAATGCACACACAGACACACAAACCATCGAGCATTATCACTGTTCTTTTGGTTGTCCAGCAGATGGCATTCTTCCTTCATAAACGTTATTCTTTATTATATGTCCTGCTCTGCCGTATCATATCATGACACTAATAGCATACTTTCTAATAATTTGACCAAAAATCTGATGTGGATTTATGATCACAAAAGTTAAAGCTGCTAGTTCTCAATGAGGGGGCGCCTTGACTGTTTTTAGAATAGGCTGGTAGGCTAACAAACACCTATTTATACTACAGTTGGTTCAGACCAAGTCATTTGATCGGACAAGAGGTATTCCGTGAGTGCTGATAGTCTATTCAGTAACGCAGTAGGGACTTTTTGCGATGCATGCATCACTCTACTTTACCGATGTTCTCATAAATTAATTAATGTTTTGTTTATGTGCTGCTTGGTCCAGCCACGCGGGCATAGAGTTATAATAGAACCAACAAGTTGTAACTTATTAGGAAATATGTTTGCGGCCACTGGACTATTTGCTGAGCCAATACAAACTATAAAAAATACAAATAATTATATGTTGCGCTTATTATTATTAACCAATAAACGGTGCTTGTCGAACTGTTATAAGCAACATTTCACTATTGTAAGTCGTGCGTTTAGACTGAATATCAGCACAGCTGTGATTAGATCATAGCCTATACGGTAACTGTATGGTAGGCCGGGTGCCGAAGATCACGACCTCGAGTGTGATATGATATTGCTTAAATATCTGATTCTGACCCTTCTCTAAAATGTCACACGAGTAACCTAAACCGAGCTGTTAACATGCATCACTTTTTTTTAGAAAGAACCACCTGGGCTTTGCAAAAACTATAGTCCTACTGTAGGCTAACAACATGACTTAAAAAATATTTGTCAAGAAGACTGGGGGCATCCATTTTACTTACGTTTAATAATAGTTTAAAAATAAAATTACACACAAAGGACAAACCAGTTTTTAATCGATGTACCGGTACCTACCTGCATAGTACCCGTCGGTCAAAGTTCTTACAATCTGCTAAATAGACTACAAACATGTCACCATCTCCTGCGCGTTCCTCTATTTCACTTCCGGGTTACCGGATAACCCGAAGCTAAAAGTGTTATTAGCTAAGTTGCCTTCAGAGCTTCAGAGTCAGCCTATCCAAGCTGTCATCTGACAGAAGAAGGCAGTTCGTGACAACAAGGAAAACAACACACAACAGGCGATTACACTTACTGTACTGGAGAAAAAGGGACATATTTAAGGAATCGGTGAGGAATATTGCTGTTAATACCTAGGCATTTAAAGCTTTTTACTTTATGAGAAATAGCCTGGTCGACAACCAGTACCGTGCCGTACTGTACCGTATCATGTTAGAAACTCCATCTACTGTATAATGTGCTCACAATAGCGAAACAGCAAAATGAAGACACAGATGGTCACTAACGTATAAACATTTTATTTTCTATAGTGTTACTGTAGAGTTATGATCCACAGGTTTCTAGTCAAGAAATAACTGCGAATCTTGCTAATAGTTCGTTTGATTAATGTGGTAAATGGGTAACTGTTAACGGTGTACCAGTAATGTTTGGCTCAAATAAAATAGTAATGATGTCTATATATGGCATGCATCTTTGAGATATGTCACTGTTACATAGCCTACTCTCGTGGATTGTCTCAAATAAGCACACGTGCTAATATTATGGAATTAACGCATTTGTTGTGCCAGTAAATGCATTGCCTTGATATTGGTCCTTGCCCAGGCACAGCGGTGAAGCCAACTAGACCTGTAAATTAACACTAGAGAGCTCACATGATACCTCATAATCCATTGATAAGCCTTCTGTGGGTGTTTTTATTGGCTGTAACACTACTGAAGTTTAGCTTGATAAAATCTAGCCATAGAAATTATATAGTTTATTCTAATGTCGTCTGTGGGATTGACTAGATCTTGAAAATGATAACCCCTTCTTCAGTTTTATAATTAATTTTGGTCAGATTCTTTTTCAGCAAGTGAAATTCCTGCAGTAATAATTGGATCAGCATCAAAACAAGCTGTCAGATGCTTTTGGTCACATGTTTACTTTTCACAGCCTTGCTGTACTGCTACACCCCTGACACTGACAGTTTACAGTAGCAGCCCCCGCTGTCTTGTAAATGAGTATCCCCTGTAAAGAAATGTTGAATGTATGCCAGGATAAACCACATTTAGCCAGAACTGTTTCTGGTGTATTCTTTTTGATGGTGTTTCTGGTTGCCAGGTACGTGCTTCCATAGCCACCATGGGGGACCTCTTTAGAAGTGAAGAGATGACCCTGGCACAGCTCTTTCTCCAGTCAGAGGCGGCCTACTGCTGTGTCAGCGAACTGGGGGAGATCGGAATGGTGCAATTTCGTGACGTGAGTTCGCTTGTAACTCGTTTCTGTCTGAATACCCCCCCGCCTCGAATGACCAACATGTTCTGCACAGGATGTGGTGCTTTCTGGGAATACAGTCAGGTGTAAATGTTTGCCCTCATGTTAAAGCGATTAGTCCTCATATAAAACGGTGCTGGTAGAGGAGCCTAGCCCAGAGGAAAGGGCATGCATGAGAAGTCACTATGGTCTTCTCGCCATAGACGAAGCCCATCACATCAGTGGGTTTGTTGAGGAGCTGCATACCTTAATGTGCATCATGGATATCATGTGCTCACAGCAGACCTTTCATTAAATGCATGGGAAGGCTTGTTCATGGCAGCCTGAAGGCGGACATTGTACCAGAGACACTATGTACAAATATATATATATATAATATGGAGACATGCCACTTGTGTCATTTTGAATGGAGCTCGGAGAATTCTGAAATGGCAATTATGGCAGTTGGAGGAACATATCCAAATAATAATGCATAACATAATCCAAAAGAGCCAACAGTCTGCTTAATAAATGCCAAACATTAACATATTCAACCAATTGTGTGGATTCATTGACGCAAGCCACCTGCCGATACAGTATTCCTAAATACAGTATCTACCCAGGGCATTTCAAAGATGGCTGCGTGGTGAGACTTGCCAATAAGGACTTTTCACACAGTCAGTGTTGTAGAGGGCGAGCCCTGATGATCTCTAATAGTTCTGTCCTGTATTAGTAATTAGCAGTGTTTTGGCTTCCACAGAGTAGACCTTGAGCATGTTTACTTTACTTACAGCAACAGGGTTCGAAGGTTGGTGTATAGACAGTGGGATATGCAACATTCATGTTTATTCTATATAGGAAATTAAACATATTTAGTACCGTGCTGCAGCATACAGTTATAAGGTAGGCTTGTTTTATATGTATGTATGTTTAACATTGTATCTTCTTATTTTACCGTTTTAATCTTACAGCTGAATCCAGACGTAAACGTGTTTCAGCGCAAGTTTGTCAATGAAGTGCGGCGATGTGAAGAGATGGACCGGAAGCTGAGTCAGTAATACACATGCTTATTAAGTCCAAAGCTATAAGTACAACCATGACCCTGTAAAAAGAACCCCTGTCCCCCTTGCTCATGCCTCATGCAGGGTTTGTGGAGAAGGAGATCAGGAGGGCCAGCATTCCCATATTGGACACCGGAGAGAACCCTGAGGTTCCCTTACCCAGGGACATGATTGACCTGGAGGTGACTGCTCCCATCAGGGTCATATGATGCTACAGTGCCGTAAGATAGCTATGAACACCAGCTGATCCCTGCTTCGGTCTGTCTGGCTCCCCTTCTCCCCTCGTGTCCACACAGGCTGCCTTTGAGAAGCTGGAGATTGAGCTGAAGGAGATAAACACCAACCAGGAGGCGCTCAAGAAGAACTTTCTGGAACTGACGGAGCTCAAGCACATTCTGCGTCGGACGCAGCAGTTCTTCAACGAGGTCAGGATTGAAATTCTATTGAGTTTGAGGCATCTTTCACTTTAGTGACGCAATACAGCAGTGGTTAGAAATAGAGGCGTGGTCTGTGTCTATTGTGTGTCTACTGTGTTAGGCACATATTCAGCGTACTGTAGTAAACAATATATATAATCGCCTCTACCATCGTAACATCTGTAGAAATGGCCTTAAGTTGAGGTACCAGACTGTATGTTGATCAGTTCCATATTATACAGCATGCGGTGTAAAGTAAATGTGTATCCATGCAGTATCTTTCTCTACCTCCGACTAATCTGAAGTATGTCTGTGTTTACGTGGACCAGTTAACAGACTTAGCTGTTTTATTTATATATATATATGTATGTATGTATGTATGTATGTGTATATATATGTATGTGTGTGTGTGTATATATGTACTGTACTGTACATACACTACACGTCTTCCCAAAATGCACTGAAGTGGTTTAAAGGTCCAAACTGTAAAAAAGATATATATATATATATATATATATATACTGCAGCTGTTTATGAGATTTAATATGGTAAATCATTTAGCGAAAGCTAGTAAATGACAGTAAGTAATTTACCAGTACTATGTCTCCTGAAAGCTCTGACCTTTACCCTCAGGAAGTAATTCTAGCACAGGATCTCTTGTTGCATTCTCATATATTGTTAACGTTATGGGATCTTTCACAGTAATAAAATATGAATATAATGGTTGTGTTTTCAACTTGCACTCTTGTAGATGGAGGACCCCAGTTTATTGGAGGAGTCATCTACTCTGCTGGATCCCAACGAGGTCAACCGGGCGGTTCCTCTCAGATTAGGGTGTGCCTCATCTCTCGGCCTCCCCACATCATGCTGCATATGGCCAATGTCACTGTAGACCCAATGCATCATCATACTGTAGGTGTTGATACGTTTCCTAACAATTAATTGTCTCCATCACTTACCGGGACAGATTTGTAGCCGGGGTAATTGGCAGGGAACGCATTCCCACGTTTGAGAGGATGTTGTGGAGAGTTTGCCGTGGAAATGTGTTCTTGAGACAGGCAGACATCGAAGAGCCTCTGGAAGACCCAGTATCGGTCAGTGCTGTACCTACATGCACATAACTCCCATTTGGTGCTTCACAGATACAGATACTGCTCAAATACTGACACACTATGGTGAGTGAATAAACGTGATGCTTTCTGTACAGGGTGACCAGGTCCACAAGTCTGTCTTCATTATCTTCTTCCAAGGAGACCAGCTGAAGAATCGTGTTAAGAAAATTTGTGAGGGGTAAGAGGCTAGGATGAGACCTAAAGAAAAGTGATATTCTGCTTTCCTGTCCAAAAGTTGATCACAATTTCTATTGTGATCCCTGATTTCCTTTGGTGATGTTTGTCCCGTTTTCTTTTCAGGTTCAGAGCATCATTGTACCCCTGTCCAGAAACACAACAAGAAAGGAAAGAGATGGCAGCGGGTGTCAATGTTCGCATTGACGACCTTCAGATGGTATGTCATTTATTTTCATTTAGTAGTTTTTATTTGAATGTGCACAAATACATACATGCAGGCAGGGCATCCATGCACAAGTAACACTAGCTGAGAGAAATCCATCCAAATGTTTTCTAATATTCACTATGGTCATTCTAAGACTGTGGGTAGGGGTGCCCCTCGATGAGTCGCAAGATTCTTTTAGTGGGGTTTTTTAATTACATTTTTATAAATAACCTTTATTACTATTCATTTAAATAATTAGCAGTACTTTTGTATGGTTTATGCTGTATATTGTAGTATTTGCTATGTATTTGCTAGTATTTTGCTATCTAACCAACGTGTTATTTTAGACACTCTCCCGTTTAAGCCTTCTGTGATTCCTATAATAATTTACTCATACAGTGTATATCTTTTATAAGTATATGGATTCACGTCCATTTCCCAATTAATATCAGATAAACAGATTTTGTATTTTTATTTGGCTGTACTTTCAGACACACAAGCAATGCGCCATTTCTTTTTGAGTTCAACGGGCTTGAAGATTTGTTTCTGCAAAGTCAGCTCAGACTGCCTAGTTATTGCAAATAGGAAGAGAAGGGGAAATCGTTTCTGTCACTGACAGAAACAATAGAGCTGAAACTGAAGCATTCTTTTGTTTCAGTGGCAGTGCGTTTTCCTGCTAGTGTTTGTTGAATTATGACATTTTCATATTTCAGTGCATGTTGAATGTCAATATTTCTGCAGCTGGTTGTTTCTGCTCCTACGACAGCTAATGCTTGGTTGTTTTAATATATGCTCAGTCTAATGTCTGCAAAGTTCATGCTGTTTTGCGCAATATGTGGCGTCAAATCTCTTTAGTTTTGCAAGAGACGTTGCATTGTCAATTCATTGCAACTTGTAAGAAACATCAATTAATTTATTCAGTACAGTAACATTCTTTTGTCTATTTCAATATACATAATTATTTAGTCTTTCTATTTCAATATTATATAACAGAAGACATAATTTAAAGAGCAGCTAATTCTGTTAGCTGGTTATAAGTTGGAACAACATAATCAGTGACATTGTTTATTTTATTATACATCCTGAAGCAAATACACTACTGATATTACAGACTATTGAATTCAATGTTTGCTGAAGAAAAGTGGGCAAACATCAGTTAAATCTGTCGTCATCATCCTACTATATTAGGCCAACCTCAACAAGAGGCTAATCCACAGCTATTGTCCCAGCATTCATCGGTGGTTTAGTGAACAATGCCTGTCTCAGTGGTGGGACTTTGATAAGGCTCTGCTGCTGTTTTAGCCCTCCGTCAGTCATCAAGAGACACGGCCGTTGTTTAACAGCAGCTGGATCTGATACTGATATCCCTCTAACAGGCACACAGCAATATTCCCCGGGAGATCGCGGTGATGTTATCGCACTGTTGTCCCTAATTACTTCTCAGCGTACTGTACTGTACTGTGTGTGTGTGTTGGGACAAACCATGGCACCATGTCCTTTTTGGCAAGGAAAACATAATCTGCCTCTCATCTATCTGGTCATGCAGCCAGCTGCTAACCGGAATGTATAAACTGTGTTCAGCCATACATGACAAGACCCCAAACGCCCACAAAGTGCGAGGGCCACACACCCTGTAGACTTCCTAGACTAGGGGCTTTAGCTCAAATCCCCACGGCATGCTGGTTTTCCCCCTGCCGGCCAGTGACTCGCCACTTATACTCCAGTGCTAAGCACTGGGACGCTTCCATGTTATGGTAAGCCTCCCCACAGACAGAGTGAAAGGCTTTATGTGGTGCAGATCCCTAGTTTGACAGATAAATGGATATGGCTTCATCCCTCCGTGTTCCCGAGAGTGCCAGGGAATGTGTGTCTCGCTGTTTGCGTGGGCTCTGTTTTGCCGGTCGCTACGCGGGCGCGTGTGAGGTCCCGAGGTCCCGTGGCAGAATGGCACAATGCTTGTACAGCAGTCGACCTGTGTGTGGGCCGTTTGGGATCCTCCTGACAGTGCCTGAGATGAAATGCGGCAGAGCTTAAATGTCCCCGCTATTTGCTGATCACGAGAAACACTTTGAGTCACATAGAGGGGGATACCAAATGTTGGTTGCCGGAAGCTCGGAAAAGGATCACATGCAATTTGAAATAGGGGAGACTTGGCCAACGGTTTGGCATCTCTGAGTAAAAAGGATATTTGCCCTCCCCTTCGGTTTGTATTGTCACTCATGTTTTTTATTGCTTTGTTTTATATACATTTCATCGTTCATGAAATGTCACCTTTAGCTGACTTGGCACAAAGTACGCTGGAAATAATTAACGGCAGTTATGTTGACATGAAACAAGTTTGTTTCATAAACCCTCACAAGTCAAATCTTGTTTAGGTGTAGTCCTACCATCACAACGTAATTAGCAAATGTGGTTTTGTATTGTGAGATACATCATTAAGGCTACATTCAATGACTTGCATGCAGTTCCATTGTCTAGAGAGCAACTGTCTCAAAGTTCAAATGTAATAGTAATAGCTTTTCTTTTACAAGTCACATGGGTTCAAATGTGACTTAGCTGTATGTGACTTTTTTAAATTCTTTATATTAATACTATAATGGCTCTTGACCTGCTTTTTAACAGTTTTCATATTGTTCTAGGAAGGATGCATAGCCTAATTCTGCTTCCAAAAAAAGTCAAATTATACCTTCCTTCCTGTTGTCAATGACATTGAATTAGATGTGTAGCAATACATACATTAATATACAGTCAATTATTAAAAAATTTAACTTTCAATCAAATATTGTAGAGCCAAGAGGTGCGTTCAAAATTGACTGTTTGCTTTGAACATGACATTTGAAAACTTTGTGTAAATATTCTAAAAGATTTAAACTGCCGCCCTTCGTCTAGCGTCAATGTGTGTTCACAATGTGTGTTTTGTGTGTAGTGTGAATTCGTGCATGCACTCCATATATTTTCCTGCTTTTAGGTCCTTGGTCAATCACATACTGTACCTGTTAAATGTATTTGTACGGTATGGTTAAATTGAAGGCAGAGAGGGTGTGGATATTGCTGCTAAACTCATTTCCTCCATTGAATACAGATTTAGCTACTGGTATCTACAGTAGATTACTTGTATCCGCTTGTGCTCAATACACGAAAGACTGAGCATGTGTCATAGTATCATTGGATAATGCACAATGCTGCACTGCAAATTTGAGTCTTCCTGTGCGAGCGGAGCTGGTGGCAACATAAAAGCTTTGCTGCGTTAAGAGTTGTCCTCGCTCCCTTGCCACTAAGAATGCATTGAATCAAGCGCGCTCCACTCCACTCGTAGCGGCAACAGATTGTTTTGCAGGCTGAGGTGATAAAAGCACTGAACAATATATGCACATACACATTATCACATATTAATTGTGAGATGTCGACATACTGTACAGCTCACGGTAGACAGGCTACGGCCAAAAACTAAGTTATCCTCTTGACTTGACTTCATACTAGTTTTCTTGGTTACCACGGTGATGAGAAATCCTGTCCCACCTGATTGGTTGCCTGAAAAAAGTTGCAGTGATGACACCAGCGCCTTTCTAAAAAGTTCAGATATCTTCAGCTAGAAAGCGCTCAGAGTGGCCGCACAAAAAAAGGCGGAGCGGTGTGAAAAAAAGACGTTTTGCATGTGGCCGCATCGATCCTGTTTGGAAACGACTGAATAAAGACGCAGGCGCTCAGAAGAAAGAGCTATGTGGACACGGGGCCTAACCGACTAATTACGCACATCCCTATGGTGGTGTGTCCCCTGGCCGTCCTCAGGTCCTGAACCAGACGGAGGAGCACCGTCAGAGGGTGCTGCAGGCGGCTGCCAAGACGGTGCGCGTGTGGTTCATCAAGGTGAGGAAGATGAAGGCCATCTACCACACCCTCAACCTCTGCAACATCGACGTCACCCAGAAGTGTCTGATCGCCGAGGCCTGGTGCCCCGTCACCGAGCTGGACACCATCCAGTTCGCCCTGCGCAGGGGCACGGTGGGTGGCCACGCACATGCAGACGCATGCGCGCGCACACACACACTATACTACACTTCACTACACAATCTCACTTTTTCACTAAACACACTCATGCAGAGATTGCAGACACACTCGCGCGCACGTAAGCGCACACACACACACACACACACTCACTCTCATTAGTTTACTCTCATTCACGCATGCACACCTTCTTACACACACACTCTCACCTACTGTCTCTATCGCACGCACGCACACACTATAATACACACTATAATATTGAATTGGTTCAGCTGTGTTTTCACCTTCTGTATCACCTCATCAAGCAGGCAAAGTGACATTTCAACAAGTGAGATATGGTAGTGAGTTGGGTGGGTAGGTTGAATGAGCAAGCCATACTGCTAACAACAAGCAGAGCTTTAACAGAACCCTTAAAGCCACGTCAGTATGATAGGACAAGGCTGTTCTTTCCAACCGGACCAGCCAGATAAACTGAAAACCAACCTGCTTCACCTTACCATTGGCATGCTTATAGCAAGATATCGCCTTCTATTGATGAATGGGGAGCAGAATTAGTGGTGAGAGTGGGTGGTCATGCGGTATAACAGGTATAAAGGAGCCATATTTCCAAAGAAACGATCAATCTGTGCTGGGTGTGATGAAGAGAGGTTTTGCGCCATGGCCTCGCTAATCCATGGCTATGTACTGTATTTTGTACTTGACACAGTGATAGGTCGTGGTGTAACATATCAAGTTCCTCTATCGCTGGCTTCTCCCTCCTAAAGTGTGCTCACACGCAGAGAGATCTAGCTAAGCATGACAACTTTTGTTTTACTCTACTGTGGGGCGCCATGTTAGTATGATGGGCTGATGGACACAGTATATTGGGAAAGCAGTGGAGCTGTTATTCCTGTACAATAAACCCATCATGGGTACAGTATATTGGGAAAGCAGTGGAGCTGTTATTCCTGTACAATAAACCCTGGCACCTGAAGCATGTGATTCTATTATTGGACAGATTAGTGACAGCTGCCCTAGAGGTTATGTCAATGGAACGTCTGCCGGTGCTTTTTCAGCTCTTTGATTTGCTCTTTGACCTGCACTCGCATCCCTTTGTGCAAGCGCAGGTGCACATATTTAATATGTATTATCTTATGCACATTTCCAAGAACAGGATCATCTAATTCTCCATAATCTGTCTGTCTCTATTAAGACACAAAGAGTTATCAAAGGTATAGTCAGCTATTCAAAGCTAATAAATGTAAGCTAATGCATATATTGTCAAATTGACAAATCTCCTCGCATTTCGCTATCTTACTGACAGTTTTCTGTGTGTGCTGAAGAAATTATCTGATACTTCTACACTAGAACACCGCTTGGCTTCAACAAGGCCACGTGGCTTCACAATGCGTTTCAGTGTGCAGGGCGGAGCTTCTGAGGGAGTTTGTTATGATTTGAGCTGAACGTTAGCAAGCGTTCTCGAATGACTAACCCTGCCTTTAACCGGTTAGCCCCCCATGAACGTGTGTGTGCGTGTCCTCCAGGAGAAGAGTGGCTCCACGGTGCCCTCCATCCTCAACCGGATGCAGACTAAGCAGACACCGCCCACCTACAACAAGACCAACAAGTTCACCACAGGCTTCCAGAGCATCGTGGACGCCTACGGCATCGGCGACTACCGGGAGATGAACCCAGGTGAGTGTGTACGTATTCCCGGGAGGCAAGGTCTGTGTATCCTGCTGGTTCTGTTGACTCACCCGCTGTGGCTCTGTGTCGGTGAACCTGTCACAGAATCCTCCATAGCCCTGCCACCCTCTCATACATTACACAGGGTTTCCCACTTGTCATTGGATTTCTGGAATATCATGGAATTTCAGTAAAGTCTATTCTACACATGGCAAGGGGAATTTTTATTTTTTTATTTTTAGAGTCGAATCATGGAATGTCAGGAAATTTTCTTTGCAGCATGTTTACATTTGACTTTCCATTTGTCAAAACATTACTGGAAGTGTTATTACATGTTGAGAGGTTTAACAAATATTAAAATTATTAGTGTGAATGTTCATTCATTTTCATTTTTTATTTATTTTTTGCCATGTCGGTTGTCTCTTAAACAGACATTGTTCTGGCGGCCTGTTTTTTATTTTAGGTCATGCAAATTCAGATTTTTAGTCTTTGAAAGTCAGGGAATTTGACACATGACTTGAGTGGGAACCCTGATTACATATACTCCCCTCTCTGCCTGCCTTCATCTCTTCAGCGCCATACACCATCATCACCTTCCCCTTCCTGTTTGCTGTCATGTTCGGAGACATGGGTCACGGAATGCTCATGACCAGTGCTGCCCTCTACATGGTCCTGAGAGAGAGCAGGCTGATGGCCCAGAAAGACAGCGAGGTATGCTCTTCTGTAGTACCTCCCTCCCGCCCCCTGCCCACCACAAACCCCACCTTATACGCTGCACCACAACCATTACATCTGCATAACATCACTTTTAAATGGTACAAACTGAACATTTTACATATGTCCGTGTTTGAAACTGTTCATCCCAAGCCCCGGTGAGTACATATGAAATTGCATCCCATGGCCATACTGGGGCCTCCGTCAATTTAACAAGAGACCCCTCCCTTGGGGGCAGCTGCACTCTTCACTACACACATGATACAAGAACATGCTAAAAGTAAAGCAACATAGACATGCTGCACATCCACTTCAAGAGAAGAAACTCGACAAAAAAGTAATGAATTAAATTTTTACCTAAACAAAACACAATTCTAACACCAAGCATCTAAACGTGCATATGTTCATAAATCAAAATTATTGTGCACTATTGCACGTGCAATTCTGCTGACTGTATGCTACCCACACATGCCACAAATCATATGAAAGCCCAGGATGTACAGATTCTAACGGTATAACTTTTATCATAATCAGTTGTACAGCTTGGTAAATGAGATTATTAAAATATGACAAAATGTGTAAAACAAATTTAACATGGCATAAATGGAGCTTCCGCCTGACATGTTTCTAATAAAACCTCTCTCTATTTGCTCTGCTTCACTTAAATTAGAATTAACCTTTGCACAGGAAATTTTCAGATGTTGGGCTTTTGTTTTCTAGAGGTTTGGGGCTGCAACTGCATCATCCCAAAAGGTTTTTTTACTATAATATTTATAGGAGGAGGTATATTTTCAGGCAGGAATAAAATTTAAAATGTTTACTGTTTTCCATCTCTATATATTCTGCAATGGTAATACAACATCAGTTTACATATAAAGTATTCACATTCAATAGCTTCTGCCATATCAAATGAGACCA